>OY720443.1:14620155-14882296 GCA_963082915.1 Dolichopus griseipennis | reverse complement strand
TATATATATATATATATAAATTAAATGAATTACACATTATACAATAACACATTCATAATCATTCGTTATATATAAAATAATTTTTAGTAATCTTAAGAATTACTCAATCTCAATAGTCAATACTCAATATGATAAGATTGCAGATTATTACAATATTTTCAATAAATTTAATTTTAAAATAATTTTTTTTGAAAAAGGAATACTTATGTACTCTAAAATTATTATTTGAATTCCAATTAATAATTTAATATGTAGTATGTTCTAACTATGAACTGTAATATTGTTAGGTATATTTATTAAATTATTTTTTTTTAGTAATAAGTTTAGTAGTATTAATTTTTAATTAGTACTTTCGCAGTGTTTATTAAGTATTTAAATATTTTACAAAAATTTATTTCTGTTTAAATATCATAAATAAAAAGTTCTATACATTAACGGATATTACTATTGATAAAATAAGAGTTAAGAGCGATGATAAGAGCTTTTTACCTGACATCATCTTGTAACGGTAGTTTTTGAATTGACAGTTATGTATATATATATGATTATATGAACGCAGTTTCCGAAAAATGAAAAAAGGCAAAAATAACCGAACAAATAAATATAAATTGCAACTACAAAAATATTGGAGGTACCTTGTTAAAAATAAAAGTATAGAAAAAGAAATTGTTTTGGGTAGATGAGAGTGTAAATCAATTGAATTTTGTGAATTTAATAAAATTACTAAGTTCTAGTATTTATTGATACAAAAGTCTAATCTATTATTGCGGTATACAAACAAATTGAATATAAAAATTTTAATTGAATCTGATATTTGCTTTTTTATTTACATACTTTAAAGCTGTTTTATATCTAATTACATTTTTAAATAAAAGTAAAAAAAAAAATATTTAAAAACAGATTTAAGATCTGTTTTTACTTTACGAAAAAAATTTTATTTTAAGATGGTAGACTTAAGTTGGTAAAATAACATTTTATAAAAATTTGACCCCTAACCGTTTTTAATTTTGGTCTTGGTAACGTAGTTTTTCCAAAATTTTTCGTAATTAATAGTAACTACTTAACAACTTTTAAGTATTAACACTTTTTCAACTATAGTTTTAATGTATTATACTAAGTTATTAACTAAATTTAATTCGGTTTAAATTTTTATCAGATCATTTTATTAAAATTAAACAAATCTTACATATTTTTTTTACTTATTAAAAAATACTTCAAACTACTTCAGGTAAAATAAAAAGTACATGTAATTGTTTTTCCTTGCTTGTTTAAATCTTGTTTTAAGTTTACTATAACGGTACCGAAAAAAAAACTACTAAATAATTTTTAAATTAATTTATTATATATATATTGTTAAGTTCGAACAAACTGTACAAAATTTAAAAATAGTTATTCTCTAAATAATAAATAATTACACTTATATTTAAAGATTTTATTTTTTCGTAATATTTTAGCGATGCCATGGTTTGGTATGGATATTGGTGGTACATTAACAAAACTAGTTTACTTTGAACCAAAAGACATAACAGCTGATGAGCAAGATCAAGAAGCTGAAGTTCTTAGAAATATAAGAAGATTTTTAACAAAAAATTCCGCCTATGGTAAAACTGGACATCGTGATACCCATTTACAAGTAAATAAAACAATTTATTTAACACATAATTATTTATTTAATACATTATAATTTAATCGTTCCATTTATAAACTATATGTTTTTTTTTTAAGATGGATAATGTAGAAATACGGAAACGTAGAGGTTCACTACATTTTATAAGATTTCCAACATCAGAAATGGGAAATTTTTTATCTTTAGCCAAATCAAAAGGTATGGCACAATTAGTTACAACTGTTTGTGCAACAGGCGGTGGTGCATATAAATTCGAAAAAAACTTTCGAGAGGTTGGTGTTTTTTATTTTTCTCTAATTCTATACTGAAAATTAATTTTTTAATTTAACTTGCGCTTGCAGGAAGTAAATATGAAGTTAGCAAAATTTGATGAGTTAGATACATTAATAAAAGGTATTATTTTTGCTGAAGTTCAAAATCGAACCGAGTGCTACTTTTATAATAATGCCAGCGATATTAAGTTAGTGTTTTCCTTCTTTTTCTAGTTTAAAATTTAAAGAAATATAAATCAATTCTTAATTTTATAGAAGCAGTGAAAAAAAAGCATTTGATTTTTCGCAGCCTTATCCTTTTATATTGGTCAATGTTGGTTCTGGTGTGTCAGTTTTGGCAGTTTATGGACCAGATAATTTTAAGCGGATATCAGGTACAAGGTAACTAAATTTTAAAATATTTTAAAATTTTTAAAATATAAAAGAAAAAAGTTAAATAAAATTTTTTTTTTTAACAGTTTAGGTGGCGGAACATTCCTGGGACTCTGTTGTCTCTTAACAGGCTGTGATACATTTGAGGAAGCAATTCAACTTGCTACTGAAGGTGATCATACAAAAGTTGATAAATTAGTTAAAGATATTTATGGCGGAGACTATGAACGTTTTGGTTTACATGGCGATTTAGTAGCATCTAGGTTAGATACTTCAATCAAAATCTAAAATTATATTTTTCATAACATATTTATTTTTTCTATTTTTAAATTAGTTTTGGGCAAATGATTTCAAAAGATAGAAGAGAAACTATCACAAAAAGTGATTTAGCAAACGCAACATTAGTTACAATAACAAATAATATTGGTTCTATTGCACGTATGTGTGCTGTAAATGAAAAAATTGACAAGGTATAGAATAAAAATGCTTTTTTTTAATTTAATTTAAAGGAAATATTGTAAATTTTAGGTAGTATTTGTTGGAAATTTCCTTCGTGTTAATCCTATTTCGATGAAGCTTTTAGCTTATGCTATGGATTATTGGTCCAAGGGTACACTGAAAGGTCTCTTTCTAGAACATGAAGGTTATTTCGGTGCTTTAGGATGTTTACTACAATTTAACGGTAAAATTGCTGCCGCTATTCATGAAAACGATGACACTTAGTTAATTAATAATGAAAAATTAAATACACTTTATATATACATATTTATATTAACAAATTTTGTTAAACAAATTTGATTTGTGTTTAGATTCAATGGTTTTTTTTATAAGATTTTTAATATGTTTAAAATATAATAATGGAAATTATATTAATTTTTCTTTTTGTTATAATTACTATAATTGTTTATGTATAAGAAAAAATTGTCATAATATTTAATTTCATAAAAAAATTTTGGATTTATTAGACAAATGTATATTATTTGGCACGATTTTTATATTGATGTTATATATTTTTTTTAAACTTTAGATTTTAAGACAAGTTTTTTTGTTAAAAAAAGGGAGCTTTTAAAATATATATTAGAAAATAATTATTTTAAACATGATTTGTTTAATTTCAAATATTATCCAAGAGAAGTGATTACGCAAATTAGAAGGAAAGAGAAAAAAAAAATAAGTTTTTCAAATAATAAATACTTCAAATAAAAATTATGTTTTCATATCAACTTTTTGTATTGTTGTCAGTAATAATCTTTTTATTTATTAACCAAATTTATTTAAAATTATTTATTTGGTTAAATTGTTACCAAATTAACCAAGTATATTTTTTTTCAAAATTCAAAACAATTTTTCTACAAAAAACGTAAACATAAATATTCAGAGTTACTTTACAATTTAACTGAACATTAAACAATACTTATTTACATTTCTTAAAATATATTTGGGGAAAATCTAAGTTTATAAACACTTGATGTTCAATAGAATGCATAATAAATTAAAGTTAATTCTATTTTACCAAAATAATTATAATTTTTTAATTTTACTATTTATTTTTAAATTTACAAATTGAAATATGTTGTATAATCTTTTGAAGGAGCCCAGCTTGCATTAAAGTCGAAAACTCTTAAATCATTATCTCTAGATATAAATAAATATTGCGAATCACATGTTATACTATATACTGGCGATCCATAACTTTTTTTCGCAAAAGCAAAGTACATTTGAACAAATTTTTTAGGCATGCGAATGTCATATAAGTTTACACGACTATGATATTTCATTCCACAAAGAACGCCATATAAACCATCATATTCAAGGCAATAAATCGACGAATCATACGGATCAATCCAAATTTGTTCATCTTTATTAGTTCTTCTGTCAAAAAGTCTAAATGTTGTATCGAAATGCCCAGTGAGCAAAGTATTTTCATCCTTAATTCTTAAATCATATACCGATAGTGTATTAGAATTTAAGTGATTTATAAAACCACTAAAATATATTCGTTTTAAAGATATTACCAATTATTTTTATATTTCTGAAAATAACTTACGTTTCAATATTGATCTCACAAAGAGCTTTACGTTCGTAATCTGTATATAAACCACCAAAAATCATTTTTCTATCATTAGAAAATTTTAAACATTTAAAATAATTATCAATATTTCTAACAAGTTCAAAATGAACCAGTCCTAATTCAAAACTTTTTTCCCATAATTTTGTTTTTTTTTCAGAACTTGTCACAAAGTGAGAGCTTCCATCAAAATCCAAGCAAGTTAAATATTCTGTTACATCATGTAAACGTTGTTCCGCCAATATTTCACCGGACTCGTAAAGAAAGCAATTTCCACATGTTTGAATAACAAATAAACTGTCATTTCTTTTTACAAAAGCAGCTACATCTGAATTTGATTTTTTAGAACAAATTTCAATCGCATATCTTCGTTGAAGTGGTTCTTGTTTCAAACGTTTATAGATTCTAATGAATTTACCATGAGACATGTAAAAATCTGAACTTTCTAAAAATATTTTAGTAGCAAAAAATTTTCTATGATGGAAATACGTGTACTCTTTGTAGCGACCATTTATCCAGTTAGATGAAATTATAATTCGATCTTTAAAAGACAGCTTCTTAAAAGTTCTAAAAATTATTTTAAAATACAAATATTAAATAAATTAAATTTTTCTTTATTTGTTTTTGTTACATACAACGAAGGAGTCAATTTTGTGACAATGGATATAAGATTTATTCATTACCTTAAAGAATTTTTAACATCACCAGATCCATATCCAGTCATCAGTAAATTTTTAGCTTGAATCTTGTAAATTCGATCTTCAATAGCATTTTGAAAATGTTTGCACGTTAGATAAAGGTTTTCTAAATCATTATTATTACAAAATTTAAATATTTCCAATAGAATATATTCATCTAGATCTGTAATGGAAATCATTTCCATAAAATATATGAAAAATAAAATTAACGATCAAATTAACAATTTTCAACTCATTTTTTTAAAATAAATATTCAGAAACTATATAAACAAAAACAATGTTATTATTATACATATTTGACAACTATAGTCGACAACCCAAAAACCAAATAAAATTTTTAAGGTATATTCTAACAATTTCAATTCTGAGCTGAATATGCTTTAACACTGTGACACTATTTTCAGAATTTATTATATTAATTAACTTGATTTATCTAAATTAAATTAAATAGAAATAAAAATATTATAAGAAATAAACTCTTTAAAAAAGAAAAGTCTGTAATATTAATAAAATATAAAAAATAAATATTTTCTATAATTAGTGAAAATTCGGCACATTGTTAAACAAAATGCCATACAATGAGATGAATAGGAAATAATTATTTTTTTTAATCAATTTTTATTTATTAGGTCAAATTTTTATATAAAGTTAGAAATATAAAGTTTTTCAGAATTATTTTAAGATTCGAAATTCAACTTATTCAATTCAACTCAGCTTAAAATTTCATTTTATTTTTTTTTGACTTTTGTTTGACAACGTGTGTGACTTGTGTGTGAGGGATGAACTGACTTTTTAAATCAAATCAATTGTCAGTTTTGAGAGGTTGTCAATATCAATTTTACATCATTCCTTCTGTAGAGGACGTTGTTTTTCGGTATCTTCTAGGTAATTTTTTAGAATACATTTAGGTAAAATTGATAAAAATATTAAAATATAATCAAATTTATATTTATTTATATAGAAATAATAAATATCGAACTCAATATGTTGACCAAAGTATCATTATTACAATCCGTTTTGGCACGTAATGGTAAGTTTTAATATGCGAAAAATTAAGTTATTATATAACAATTTGATTTTTTAATATAATACAACAAATATATTATCAAATTTTCGCAATAATATTGATTTTATAATTATTAGCTGGTGTTATGTCCAAAGCACTATACCATCAAGGACATTACAAACATTCAACCATGGATGATTTACCTGTCCCTCAAGGTGACTGGCAAGAAGATTATCAGAAGAAACAATCGAAATATAATGCTATTTTAGTAGGAGGTATTTTAATGTTAGTTGGTACTATTGGTTTGGTAAGTTTTTATATACATAGAAAAAATTAGCGATTTTACGAATCTACTTTTTTAGGCTAAGTCTACTGGAACAGTTGATTTAAATTTCTCTCCACCAAAATTGGATTAAAACTTAGAAAATGCCGTAAATTAAGAATTTAAAAATTATAAGATCAAAATCATGTTTTAAATAAAGTAGATTGAAACAACTAAATCTTTTTTAACTTTTAATTAACTAATTTTATTAGTTTGCAGGTTAATTGTATAGTTAAAAAACTGGACCATCGTCCAAGTTGTCATCTTCTTCATTAAAGGCTTCCCCATTATCAAAATAATTATTCCCATAATCAATTTCATCATCCATTTCATCATCTTCAATTTCAATTTCTTGTCCTTCTTGTTCATCATCCTCTGAATCAGAATTTTTATCTTTAACTTCCTTATCATCTGTTTTCTCCTTTTGTTCAAGTAATTCAAGTCGTTTTTCAACAGAATACTTTTCCTTTTTTTCTTTTACGATCTTTTTGACACGCTTCTTTTTATTTGTTGCCCACAATTCATAGGGAAGATATTCAGTAGGGATATCAAGCTTTCTTTTTTCTCTAGTTTTATCTAATGTTTGCTATAAGTATTAAAAAAAATATTAAATAAACAAAAGTTATAATTTATAATATTTTAATATATATACATTGCATTGATCTAAAAATCGTTCACCATCTTCAATTTTTGTTTTCGGTAATAGATAATATGGCGAATCTCTCATATAATTCAAAAAATCTTCTTTCCAAAGAATCATGTAATTTTCAGCTGTAGATATCTTTAAATTCATAAAAAATGGATTTCGAAAATATTTAGATTGTACAAAAATGAAAAGTAAATCTTATTTTTTAAATTTAGACTAATCAAAATTAACTCACTTCAAAAGGTATAGGTTTAGACATAAGTGGTGGAAATGTAGGCGGTGGAACAGCTATTGATGGCATTTCTTTACTCATCCCAGGACCAATTCCAAGAGATTGCATTTGCTCCTGTGTTAATGAGGAGCTGGATTTGCCACCTCGTCCTCCTCGAGACATTTTAAATCGTATTTAATATATTCAAATAGAAATAGATATTTGCAAAATATAGTTCACACTTCAATGGATAAGATACATATATATATATTCTAATCCTGTTGAATTATTTCATTTCTTTGCACTTTACAGTATGGATCAATCTAAAACCAATTTCAAATATTTCATAAACAATTTAAAAGGTAAAAACACATGTTAAAGGTACTCAAACACATTAGAACTTTTATTTTTCAATGCAAATTAAATAACGTAGGAAAATTAATAAAAATTTTATCAAATGATAAAAATTATAATTTTGTAGGGATTAAAGTTCTAAAATTTTAATTCTTAATTATGATTTTATGTAAAAATTTAAATCTTTAAAAAAATCTTTATCTATTTTAAATTGTGATAATTTTTAAGTTTGTGTAGTTTTGTATTTGTATCATTCCATTGTTGCATGTGTAGTGTAGTGAATCCCAAAACACCTACCTAAAATGCAACATTTTACAGATAGTTGCCATTTTTTGACATTTAAAAACAATAACAACAGCTGCTTTGCTTTACAATTTGCAACGCAACACGACAAAAATTAAATGTTTATTTAAATTTTTGTTATTTATTAATTTGTTTTTGTTGTAAACAGTTAGAGAGAATAGAGATGTTTTTTTATATTTGAATTAATTTTAAAATAATTTTTTTAGTCTTATAAAAAACCTAATATTATTGCCAACAAACTCATTATGCATTAAAAAATTTATTTTTATATACAAAATTAGACTGATTTTTATATGCAATACAAGATTTTACAAAATATGTAGAATTTTTATAACAATTACGTACGTAAAAAAAGCACAACAATTATTTTTGCTTACAAAACAAAGAAACTACAACTTAAGATTTTATTATATTAATTATAAATGTCATTGTGATTTAAAAGATAACAAAATCTAAGTTTTGTAATCAGGAATACTAAATATAATGACGTTGAAAGTAGAAAATATATTTTAAAATCATACTGGTTGGTTCCGATACATTTACATATATGTATATTTAACTGATCCACATCTAATTATATATTTATGTAAATATTGATTTGATTTTAATTTTTTGAGTAGTTGGAGATGATAAGGCAAATAATTTCTAATATTTTAAGGTCATCAAATTCTTTATTAATGGATAAATTGAAAAATTTGAAAGCAAAGTTCGGAAACTTATATATTCCAGAAGATATTGATGATGGATTAGAAACATTACAAGAATATAGAGAAAGATGGCGCTCAATCAAAGTTATTTATTTTACAATGTTTTTAATGTCATTAGGATTTAGTATAGTAATAACTGGAATATGGCCATTTTTAAACAAAGTAAGTTAGTTTGCAAAAGTATGTTAACTCAGTATTAAATAATTTAAAAATCGCAGTTAGATCCTTCATCTGGAAAAGAGTTCATGGGATTAGTAGTCGGGGCAAACCCATTAGGACAAATGATATTTAGTCCACTTTTTGGTTTTTGGGGAAATCGATTGAATTCAATACGTATTCCATTATATTGTTCTTTATCATTATTTACAATAGCAAGTATGATATATTCATCGCTTGAATTCATACCCTTTTATAGTAAATATTGGATGCTGGGATCACGGTTTCTAGTAGGAGTTAGTTCAGGTATTTCCTTTAACTTAGAAAAATAATTCTTAAAACAAAAGTAAAATATTTTAGCTAATATTGCCGTATGTAGATCATATTTATCGGCAGCAACTAGAATTTCAGAGAGGACAAAAGCAGTGTCTATGGTATCTTTAGCACAAGTTCTAGGCTTTATTGTTGGCCCTGGTTTACAAGCTGCTGTCACTCCTTTAGGAAATGATGGTATATCTATTTTTGGTTTTATTAAAATCAATATGTACACCGCTGCTGGATGGATAAATGCTTTCATGGGAATTTTCAATTTTTGTTTATTTTTACCGTACGTTTTCCAGGTAACTCTTAATACTTTTATTCAATATCAATAAATAAATTTATAATAAATAACTGAAAATTAACTTTTTAATTGAAAGGAAAGAAAAATTGCCAGTAAGGAAGTAATGAAAATGCAGGGAATGACAAGTGAAAGAGAAACATGGAAAGCAAATAAACCAGATTATGTAGCTGCATGGAATTTAATTGTTGCTTTTTTTGTTCTACTTTTTAATTTTGTTCTATTAGAAACGTAAGTTTCAATACTATTTGTATTATTAAAATTATAAACTAAAAATTATTCGTACTTAGACTTGGCACATCATTAACCATGGATCAATTTGCATGGTCAAAAATAGAAGCACTTTATTATATGGGTTTATTAATGTCTGTGGGTGCCATAATAGCTTGCATAACTTTTGTTGGAATCGGCCCATTATGTAAATACTTCGCAGAAGAAAATATACTTATTTGGTGTGGCTTTTCACTGATGGTAGTGGGGCGTTTCATTTGTATACCCTGGGGTGATTCACCTGCAAAAATAGCTGAATCAATAAATGAGACAACAATGGGCAATAGCAGTATTGATTACGAGAATGATAAACGCTTCTTAGGATGTCCAGAATCACAGGAATGGTGCAAATATACACCAGCACTAACTCTTACTCAATTTTTACTGGGTTATGCCCTAACTTCTGTTGGATATCCTATTGGAGTAACATTAATTCAAACAATTTTTTCAAAGATTCTCGGGCCAAGACCTCAAGGGGTTTGGATGGGTTTGATGACAGGGTCAGGGTGTCTTTCAAGAGTAATGGGCCCAGTTTTCGTTGGATATATTTATACAAATTTCGGCACTTATTGGACTTTCGGCACAACAGGAATAATGATGTTGATATCAATGATTTGGCTTCATTTATTTAGGTAATATATTAAATATTTCAATAATTTTATTTAAAAATAAAAATTTTTTATAGAAAACGGCTTATTCCTCCCAATTATGAAAAGAATATTGAATTGAAAGAAATTAAGTCACATGATAAATTAATTAAAGCAGATGTACCAAAAGACAATAAAGAAATCTTGCAGAAGGAACAATGTACTTCTGTCGAAAACACGTAACAAAATAAGCATCGTAAAAGTAAAATTTACTGTTGAATGTTCATTACTCGTGCAATTTAACTTTTAAATTTAACAAGTACTTAGTCAATTTTATTATTTTTATATTCTATTCGTTTTATTATTATTTTTTTTTAATTATAAAACAAAGTTAACAAACTGATATTCTAAAAATAGTTTACGCCAAAAATATTTTAAAATATTTCAATCTCTAATCAGTTTAAACTGAGATTTACAAAATAATATTAGCATAATTAATACAAACATTTGATAATTTTTAAAATATTTTTTTAAAAATCTCAAATTCCTATAAAAGAAATTTATAAGTAATAAATTATACATATTTAAATTTGATAGGTTTTAGTAACTTTGTTATATTTTCAAAAATGTATATTTTTTTAAAAGAAAAATAATTTTAAGGTGTTAATCTTAAGGATTTAAAATTGGCCTAATAAATTTAGTAAATAATTCAATATCGTTGATATTGTGAAAACTGTTATTGATTGAAAACGTTCAGTGTAGTTTTAATTATTAAGTTTTTAAAAAAAATATATCTTAAATTTAAAAATTATTGTATATGGTGAATGGGAATAAATTTTTTTAAAATATTTTGCTATATTAATATAATGAAGATAAGTTAAGAGGTTATTGTATAGTATAATAATAGATAAATGAAGATCAGGTGAGAGGTAAAAGTTATTGTTGATTATTAAATAATTGTTCGCAATGTTTTGCTACTATGAAAATAAGAAAAACTAAATTAGTTTATTTTATAGATATTAATTACTTCTTATTATTTTTTGATACATTATGCTAATTTTAATCACATTAACAAAAGGCACTACTAAATTAAAATAACTTATGAATATTCTCAAAAAAAAAAAAACTTTCAACTTATAATAGGTTTTTCTTTTTCAAATACTTCAATAAAATAATTTATAAACAATTTACAATGAATGTTTTTACATACTTTAATGAGATCTCGCTATATCTGAGAAAAAAGTTAATATTTCTTCAATTGTAAATTCTAAATTTATCATTGCACCTGCATAGCATTTTTGAATTCTTTCTTCTAAGAATTTATATTGTGCAATGAATTCTTCTTGCATTGCACGCCATACCACTTGTAAAAGGCTTTCTTCTTCACATAAATGTTTCTCAACTTTTTTGTAGAGATTTTCTAAACCTTTTTTAACTTCTCGAGCTGGATATTGACTAATTACTTTTCTTAACTCTTGCTTCGAAAACGCCATTTGATAACTAATTTCAGTTTCTTTTACACCTTGTGCAACTTTTTGCTGTACACCTTCAAAAAATAACTAAAAATTTAAGAATTAATATAATTTTAAAACAATGTAGAGTACATCATACATTTAATTTTTCCAACGGTCTTCCAAAATATTTGGTCACATATTGCTTAAGCGCATCGTTGTATCTTGTTTTAGCTTCCTTTTTCAAATCATCCAAGACGGGAATTCTTAGTTGAGCTAAAAGTTTCCACATGTGATGATAATTTTCCATTTTAATTACTTGAATCGGAGTTTTGGAATGTTCATTTCCGTGTATTGGAATTGATTCAAAAATTATTTCTACAATTTTTATATACTGTTTATCCATATCAGTTCGCCTATCAGACTTTTGAAAAATTTCTTCAGTTGATGTAGCAAACAATTCAAAATTTTCAACATATGGTAAAATACCACATTTTGAACGTTTAGGTATTTTACATTCTTGAATTGATTTTATTTGTTGCTTCATGAATTTATCCATATTTCTTTTAACTTGAACAAGAGCTGAAGCAAATGTCATACTCAAAAACGACTGTGTATCTTGTGCTGTCATAACGTGCTGTGTTAAACGGACCAAAACATACAAAGAATAACTAAAAAATATTATATTAAATTAAAAATAATTTTCAAATTATTCAGATCTTACAAACTATCTAATGGTTCGAGATATTGTATAAATGTTAGCAATTCCTTTTCTAAGCAACTAAAAAGTTTCATCATCATACTTCTAACTCCTTCATTAATTTGTTTGACCTGTTTTTCCTGAATTTCCTTCGGCGAATTATCAGCTTCTGGACTTTGAATGTCTAATTGAAAAAAGGTTATACAAAATAACTGTTCTTGTAAAGCCACGGGTTCTAACTCGGTCAAAACTTTTTCCAATATTCCATCGTACTTTTCTCTTTCTGCACGATCAACAGAATGAGCCCATTGATCTTTAGGAACGCCTAAGGTTCCATACGGCACAATTAATTGTTTTGTAGATGTTTTACCTTTTGTTGAACTATCTAAATCTTCTCTAGAAGCACCATGTTTATTAGATATAATTTGCCGTGCCTACAATTAGGCGTTAAAAATTTGAACATTGAAATTTTTTATTTTTTTACCTGACAGAAAAATATTCTTAAATCCCGCTCGTAAATTTTACTTAAGGAACTAGTATAAACTTCTGTTAGGCCATCATAAGCTTTATGTCCCATTGCTTTCATCCAGTGCATTAATTCTGTATATGCTCTTAATTCTTTATGCACAGAAATGTGACTCGCTAAAGTTAATTCAACATGCTGTGGTAGCTGTTGATCTCCTAGATCGTTACCTAAGTGTATAAACAGGTTATTAAGATGTCTACTAATGGCTAAGGAAAATTTTGCTCGCAATTTTTCAAATCTTTTTAATTGATCTTGAACAGCTGTTAATCTTAATAAAGATGGATCTATATCTTCGTTCATAGCATTTTGTAGAGCTTTTCCAGCTTCTATTGCAGCAATTCTACCATTAGGTGTTTTTAAATCGGGTTCACTTAAGCAATGTTGATTTGAAGATGATAAATCAAATTGTGACTAAAATATATTGTAAAATATTTACTTTTAATTTTCTTAAGTTTACTTTAATACATACTATAACTTTATTTAATTCTGTCATTAACTTTATATTATTATTATTAGCAGTTTCAATCATTGCATTTTTCCCACCAATTTTTTCCATTGTCTCACGTACATGACTTAAAATTTCGTCGTATGAATCCAACCGTTTCTCGAATGAATCAGCTTGTTGAACAGCCTTTTCTATTTCATCCATTAAAGTGAAAACCTTTTTTTCAGAAGCCAAAACACTTTGAATGTTAGCCTAAAAGATATTATTGTAAATAAATAAAAAATGATTCATTAAAATTTTTTACCCCATCTAATTCGCTTAATTTTTTTCCTAACTGGTCAATAAATAATTCAGCATCTTTTATAGCAAATTCACTTTCATCCACTAGTCTATTTAGTTCAGTAACTTCCTTTTCGGTAAGAATGTGAAAATCTTCTGTTTCTTCATCAGTGCTGGAATCCGCTAATTTCTGAACTTCATTTTCATCAGGTTTTGTCTTAACTGGTGATTTTTCTTGTATCCATGTAGCTGGTATATTTCGAAACTCAATATTATTTCCTCCATTTTTAACATATTTATTAACATATTTGTGCAATATTGTAAGAAAATTTTGTCTTTCATGTAAATTAATAGCATACCACTTAAATGTCTTTTCAAATTGGATGTCAAATTCGTGTGTTTTTATATTAGCACTTTTTCCATCTACTAATTTTAAGTCTTGTAAAGTCCATGATCTTTTTTTCTTAAAATCACCTTCGTTTTGTTGTTTTATTTGATGAATCTTCACCATTGATTGGGGTGCAGGAGTAGCAACAATGCATAAATATGCTGCAGCCTTTTTTTTCTTTAATGCTTTTGTTACAGTGCATATTGATAATATTTTTTCATCGCCATCATTAAATATTTCTTTTTGTAATGTATGTTTAATATTCGCTAATGCTCCAATGGAGAGCATTTTATTAAGTTTTTAGATTATTTTAAAGCAAACCTTATATGAATTCTTTAGAAAAAAAACTTTTGTGAAAAATCCAATTCTTATTTGCAAGACTCAACAATATGTTATCTGTCAAATGGGCGGTTCTTAAAACTCAATCAATTATCTACACTTACTTACACACGCGACGGAACTGACATTTTTTGACAATTCAAAAAAAAAAACACAGCCCAGTAGCTTACAATTTATATTTAAGGTATTCTAGTTTAGGAAAAATAGGATTCTGAGAAACTTTTGTACAAATACTAGATTATAATTTAATATGAAATAGATAAAAAATGTAATATATGCATATATATATAATTTATACATATGAGCTTTAATATATATTTTTTTTCTGTTACAAATATACAATATGAATTTTTTTATTTACTAAAAAATATCGTGTCTAAAAAAATATGCAATAAGTTTGACAAAATAATCTTTTTTTATTTTATTTTGGTAATATTAAAGTTTAATATTTTTTTATCATTTCATGGCAAATCCAAAGTTATTTAAGATTTTTAATTTTAATAATATTTTTTTAACTATTTTCATGTAAAAATATCATATGCAAAATATAATAAATATAATATGCCAATTAAAATGGCAGATTTAACCCAGATTTTATACTTTTCAAATTTGAATATTTTGTGCCAATGGCAA
Organism: Dolichopus griseipennis; assembly: GCA_963082915.1. Taxonomy (NCBI): domain Eukaryota; kingdom Metazoa; phylum Arthropoda; class Insecta; order Diptera; family Dolichopodidae; genus Dolichopus; species Dolichopus griseipennis. The sequence continues at coordinate 14,867,317 of OY720443.1, read as the reverse complement.
TATTTTAACCGGCGGTGTAGAGTTTAAATAGACGCCATATTAAATTTATTAAAACTAATGGAAATTAAATATTTTTGCCTTTAATAGTTTCTAAGGTTAATAAAAGATTAAAAATTTACCTCACAAAAAAAGGAAATTAATGGTTTTGGTAAGTTATTAAAATTGTACACTGATAATAATAAAATAACAAATGTTTTTAAATTACATATGGCGGCTAAAGCCATCTTGGAATCCACGCCATATTAATTTTTTTGTATATATACAAAAATTGCCGAACGCAGTAAATTTATAAACAAAATAAAAGACTTATACAAAAAATAAACAAATAAACTTAATTTTAATTGTAAAGGCCAAAAAAATGTTCCTTTAAGGAACAAAAATGAATTTAAGAATTCTAAATTTAAGCAACCAGTTTTTAATTATAGTTTTATAAGAGCAAAAAAAGTTCTTTTGATTTTAAAGAATGAAAGTGATTTTTTGGCTATGATTATACATAAACAAAGTGTGTAGCCGGTTTAATTTTCCATTTAATTAAAGAAATACAATTAAATATAAGTAAGTTTTAGAGAAAACGGTCTAATAAATAATATTGAGTTTTGTAAAGATGAAACCCCTTTAATTAGAAACGCATTTACATTGTGCATAAAAAAAAATAATTTGTTTTGCTTTTGTTGTCTTTGTTTTGTGTTTCTTATTTAAGTTTAATTTAATATGTCAACTAAAATAAATAATAATAAAATTTTAAGTATGTATTTGAAAAATAAAAATAACTATTTGCTTAAAAAGTAGGAGTAAAATAAATAATTTTGTATTTTAGATAGAGCCTACCATAAATAATTATTATGGCACATCAGAATCTAATTGGTGAAGTTGACATATCAAATGCTCAAATAATTCAAGTTGTCGACAATCCAGGTTCACATTTATCAAATATTAATACTGATTTACCCTATGATCATTTAGATCAATATGAAATAGTTGATAATACTGAAGATCAATATGAGGAAGTTATATGTGAAGCAGAAGATTCACAAAACTTTTTATTGCAACAACCTGATGACAATGATGATGAAACAAATTTAGGAATTAACAGTAATGACGTTGATGATGATGATGATGATCATTTTTCAAGTACAAATTATGTTAAAACAGAGCCAATTTTTGACGCAACTGATGAAAACCCATTTTATGTTTATACCACTGATCCATCATCACTTGATAATAGAATATTAGTACAAAATATATCTGGTCCATCTTTGCTGCAAAACCAATTGCTACAACAACAACATCAACAACAATTGCATCAACAGCAATTACAATTAGCTCGTACAATTAAATTGGAGGATCATGTTCAATTACTACAACAAGATCCAATGGAGTTACCGAATCAACTTGTCATTAATGAATCATCTCATCAACAACAACGACAAGCAACAAAAACAAAACGTTGGGAACAGAAGCAAGTACAAATCAAAACAATGGATGGAGAATTTAGGTATTTACGATTATTATTTTTTTTGTAATGTTTTAACATTAATCAATATTTTAGTGTTACAATGTGGGCATCAACAACTTCCTCGCCTGAAGATTGCGGTACTGGTGGAATAGATGACACCGGTATAGAAGAAGAAAACTCTAATCAACATTTAGATTCTGATTATTCAGAATACATGGATGGTGGTAGTAATAGTAATCAAAATAATACAGTATTCCAAGATACTGGTAGTACTTTAGTAGATATTAAACCAACAGGCCTAAATTTAAATTTACTAGACCCTAAACAATTAAACGAGCTTATAAGATCTAATAAAAAATTAAAAGCCGCCATAAATAAGAGTAACACCACAAGTGGAATTAATCCAAAACCGTCTGTTCCTAATGACTATTATGAACGAACTGTAGCGTGTCCACATAAAGGATGCAGCAAAATGTTTCGTGATAATGCTTCCATGCGTAAACATTTACACACTCACGGACCTCGCGTTCATGTGTGTGCCGAATGCGGAAAAGCATTTGTTGAAAGTTCGAAGTTGAAGCGTCATCAGTTAGTACACACTGGAGAAAAACCATTTCAATGTACATTTGAAGGCTGTGGTAAACGTTTTTCGTTGGATTTTAATTTAAGGTTCAGATTTATTTTTTATTTATTGAATTATGAGTATTTGTTTTAATTTAATGAGATTAATCCACATATTATTTTCACTTACATTTTAGAACACATGTTCGAATTCATACTGGAGATAGACCTTACGTTTGTCCTTTTGATGGGTGTAATAAAAAATTTGCCCAATCAACAAATTTAAAGTCACATATATTAACACACGCCAAAGCAAAAGCAAGAAGAAGTAGTGCAGCGAGTTCGGGCGGTAGCATAGGTGGTGGTAGTGGGAATTTAACAGGGAATACAGGATTAACAATAGGGGGTAATTTATCAGAAAATAATACATATTTGGCAAGAAATAATATGGGAAATTTAACGGAAATGATGATAATTCCAAGTGATGGAGGATTTGTTGGTAATTTTCATGAAATAATGGATGGAGGAAACTAAAATATAAGAATGAAACCTTTTTTTTATATATAAAAAGTTTAAAAAAATATAGTATAATAATAATCGTATGTATTTTTTTACATCTAAAATGAAACTAGAATTAAAAAGAAAATATAAAACTAAATTAAGGATAAAATTTAGGTGTAGAAACTATGTGGATTTTTTAAAAATTTAAGATAATTATAGAATTAAATAAAATCATATTTTTATACATAGTCTGCTAAATATTAACAAAAAAAGATAAAAAAAAAAAACTTGTAAAAAAAAATAAAAACTCTAATATAATAAATGCTACATAAAATTGGAGAAAGAATCAGCCAAAATTTCCAAAGATCTCAAAAATTCAAAAAACAAAAACAAACATAAAAAAAAATCAAATTTTTAGATTTCATTTATAAATTTTACAGATTTTTTTTTTAATTTTAAAACGTACATTGAAATTTAACGAAAACAAATGTTTTTCGTTTTATTGCTAATTTTTTTTTTAATTATAGAAGAAAAGATAAAGTCAATATTAATGAAATTAAAAATTGATGAACAGTCCAAGTTTATAATTTATATTAAATAGCTTTATAAAAATTTTAAAATCTTTTTTTACAATTACCGCCTGTAGTAATAAATAAAATAAAATTGAAATAGTTTGTATTTTTAATCAAAAAGTGTTTGTTTTTTTTTTATTTGAAAACAAAAATTAAACTTTTTCAGCATTGTTTTAACCGAAGATACAAAAATTATGGACAAAATTTCATTCATTACTTAGCTATATTAAAATTTTATTTTGTCTTAAAACGTTAAATAGGTACATATTAAACAGTATTTTTATTTGCTATATTTAAAGTACATTAATAAGTAATATTTTTCGGTCTTTTTAGCCAAGTTTAATTTTATTTTATTTTAACAGTAAAAAATTTGATCTCTTAAACCCGTGGAATTCCAAAACCTTAGAAGAAAATTGGATTTCCTTAACTGCAACTGAATTAAAATTTTTTTTAATATAAATAAAAAATAAATATTAGAAATTATTTCAAAGATTTTATTAGAGTTTTATATTAATTATTTTATAGACTTGACATTATGTTTATCATTAATGACCCTAATTGAGAATTCATAAAAAATTAAAATATAAGATAAAACAAAATAAAATATTAAATTTGATTTTATAAATCAATAATTTAAATAATAAAAGTTGCTAAAACTAAATTTTTATAATTCAAAACAAGAAATAAAAACAAAACTTAAGTCTAAATTATTTTTTTCATAATTTTACAATTTTGATACAAATGATATAAATAAAATATAATATTTCTATATATTTATGTTTTCAATACATATTTATATATTTGTTTAATTGTTTATACATAATTCAATTAAAATTTTCAGTTCTATTCTTGTGCTTAAGAATTATAACATTACTTTCTTACTTATCTGCATTACTTGTTTCTAAATTTTGATCATTTTGAATTGTACGTGCGTTATCTTCTTCTATAATTATTGGATCACTTATATTATTTATAACTTTACTTGTTTCTAGATTTGAAGATTTTTTTATATTAATGGATGTTGTTTCTTCATTTGAATTATGATTTTCATTTAATACCAAAGTTTTATTTGAAGTGTTTTCACATTCAACTTTTAAATTCTGCTGATTATCATTATCAATTTTTAAATTTTCTTTTGAGTCATTCAATTTATTAGTTGAGTCTTCTGAAGTTGTTTTGGATTCATCATTTTGTTCTATTTCACTTTCTCTCAAAATATTAATTGAATTTAAACGTTTTGAAAATTCGGACTGCATTATATTTACTTTTGCATCTACATTGATGCCGGTTTCCTTTATGTCACTTAATGGATCACTTAAATCACTTTCCTTAAAATTTTCACTGTTTCCAATTTCGTTAATATCATTTTCGAGAGTTATATTATTTTCTAGTGAGTTTTTCTCTAATTTTGTTTTAAACGGTAAAATAGCACTTTTAGTTTCCTTTTCATTTACTTTTTCATTTTCATGATCACTAACTAGACTAGTTTTTTTATTGCAAACATTGATTCCATTAGGAATATCAGATAAATTTTTACATTCTGTTAATATCTCATCTTCTATTTTAAATTGGGTACTAGATGAATTGGTACAACTAATTTTACTATCAATTACTTTTGATTTCTCGTTTTTATCATTTTCCTCTTTGTTAGAAATTATTGATTTGGTATCATTCTGGTTGAATTGGTTAATTGAATTTTTTGCATTAGGAATTTTATTTTCATTTTCTTCTAATTTTTCGTTTTTATTAACAGTTGATTTTTCAGATTCTTTATACTTTATATTTTCTAAGTTAGGAGTAATTAAAGGGTCTCTATCAAAGTCTGAAGAGTCCAATGTAACATTTATTTTTTCGCTTTCAGCTTCATTTACTTTTTCTTCATTAATTAATTTTTTAGATCCATCCTTTTGACTATCATTATTTTTTTCCACACTATTAGAAATATTATCAATTTCTTCAATTGGCTTTAACTTTTCTTTTTTGTCACTACTCAATTTTTCTGTTTCTTGGCTATTATTATTTTCCTTTTGTTCAGTTTTCGTAGAGACGCAAATTTCCGTATTGCTTTTGTTGGACTGGTTTGCAGAATCCTCTTCAAGGCTAGTTTTGTCTTGACCATCTTTTGAATTTTGGTTTTTATTATGATTTAATTTTTCTGATTTTTCGCTGTGATCTCCTTTAGTTTCTTCAATATTATCTGTAATCAAAAGTTTCTTATCGACTTTCTCAGAATTTGTTTTTTCGATGTTTACTTTGCCAACTTTTTCTTTTTCTTCTTCAATTAATTTTTTAGATACATCCTTTTGACTATCTTTATTTTTTTCCACACAGTTAGAAATATCACTTTCCTCAATTGGCTTTAACTTTTCTTTTTTGTCACTACTCAATTTTTCTGTTTCTTGGCTATTATTATTTTCCTTTTGTTCAGTTTTCGTAGAGACGCAAATTTCCGTATTGCTTTTGTTGGACTGGTTTGCAGAATCCTCTTTAAGGCTAGTTTTGTCTTGACCATCTTTTGAATTTTGGTTTTTATTATGATTTAATTTTTCTGATTTTTCGCTATGATCTCCTTTAGTTTCTTCAATATTATCTGTAATCGATAGTTTCTCATCGACTTTCTCAGAATTTGTTTTTTCGATGTTTGCTTTGCTAACTTTTTCTTCTTCAATTAATTTTTTATATCCATCCTTTTGACTATTTTTATTTTTTTCCACACTATTAGAAATATCACTTTCCTCAATTGGATTTAACTTTTCTTTTTTGTCACTACTCAATTTTTTTGTTTCTTGGCTATTATTATTTTCCTTTTGTTCAGTTTTCGTAGACACGCAAATTTCTGTATTGCTTTTGTTGGACTGGTTTGCCGAATCCTCTTCACGACTAGTTTGATCAACATAGTTTTTAATAATTGTGTTTGTTGCTTCATTTAATTTAACGGATTCTACGCTGCTTTCATTATTATTTTTGGTAAGATTAAGAAGTGCATTTTTCTGAGACTGATCACTGGAAATCGAAGTAAAATTTACTTTAACATCACTTGTTGTAGATTTTTCATTTTTGTCAACTTTTAAAATTATAGATTCTTCATTATGACATTGTTGCTTGTTTTCCTTAATATTGTCAGTAATTAATTTCTCAACATTATTTGTAACTTCACTTGAAGAAGTTTGGGCACAAATAATTTGATTACTATTTTTAAATTTTTCATTTGCATTATTTTCCGGTTTTTTAATTTCTAAACTGGAATCTTCTTCATTTTTTTTAGTTTCAGAAGCTAATGTAGTTTCTTCAAAAACTTTTCCAGATTCTGTTTTTGAAGAATGAATATTCACTTCATTTTCATTATTTTTTGAGTTTTCATTCTTACTTGATTTCAAAAAATCACTTTTTTTTGAAGTATTACTAACTTCCATTAATTCCGTATGAATTTTCTCCTGCTGATTACTGTTATTTTGGGTTGATTTAATTAAATTTGTATTTTTATGTTTTTCACTTTCACACGATTCTTTTTCGTTATTTTTTATTGAATCATTTGTAGTCTTTGTGCATTTAATTTTTAATTTGGATTCTTCGTTTTTAAAATTTTGGTTTTTATTTGAATTTTCTGTTATATCAGAATCATTTTTAACAGTTGAAATTTCTTTCATTAAAGTGTTGGTATTATATTGTTTAAAACGTTTCAAAGCTTCTGTAAAATGCTCCGATTTTTTATCTAAAAGCACAATATTTACTGCACACCGTTGCTTTAATTTTAAATCTGTTTTTTTTATTCGTTCTTTTTCTATTTCATTTTGTAATGCTTTTTTTTTAATTAAATTTGGATTTGGTCGATTTGTCACCTTCTTCCTTGGTTTTTTAGGCTCTGGAGGTTTTAATACGCCATCGCCTTCAGTTAACTCTATTTCAAGCATCCCAGCTAATACACTTAATGGGTTAAATTCTTCATCATTTGTTATCATCATTATAGGTTGTTGTTTATTTGAATTTACTTCCCGATTAATTGACTCTTTTTGTTGATTATGTAAAGGTTGTTGTTGTTGTTGCTGTTGTTGTAGTTGTAGATGTCGTTGTTGTAGTTGGTCTTGTTGCTGTTGTTGTTGTTGTTGTTGTTGTTGTTGCGGTTGTTGTTGGTTAACTAATTGATGTTGATTTAATTTGGGTCGAATCTGCGGTTGTATTGGTTGTAAAGATGGTAGTTTAGATTTCGTTAATTGAGTTTTAGGCCAAGGTGTAGGGGTCATTAGTCTAATGCCTGGCTTAGGAAGAACTTTACGAAAAATTTGTTTTTGAGGTATTTCATTATCCAGTTTATTTTTAGCAATATTTTCTGGTTTTTCTGGTGATTTAGGAGTTTTAATTACACTCTTTGATATTATTTCTTCACTATCCTCAGGATCTGAATCTAAGTTTATTGTTGTAGTTTTTGGTTCAACAATTTCAATATCGTCTTCGTCACCATCACTAGAATATTTTTCTAAATTAAGGAAAATTTTTTTTAAATTAATAACAGTCATATAATTTAAAATATTTAGTTATTGTACCTGTGGTTGGCTGGCCTTTAGCTAAATTAAATACATTGGTTTTAAAACCCATACTTGTCATGTCTTCCACAACTTTCTCTTGCATATTTTTTAAACGGCCTATGCCATATGTAAATAAGTAAGATAAATGTATGTAAAGTTCTTTAACATCTCCCAAACTATTTGCATTTTTATATGGATTTGAATTGGTTAGAGTGTGTAATTTATTAATAAGATGTTGACAAATTTCCATTGCACTAAATAACTGATTTTGTAACTGAGTGCGTGCTTTACCAATTGGAGTGTTGGGGAATACGTTTCGAACGAGCACGGGCCTTGTTTGACTTGATATATTTGCAGGTATTGTTTGAACTAGGTTACCATTTATAATTTGAACCTGTCCAGAAGCATTCGGCAATATACTAGAAGCAGGAACTGTTTGAATGCTTTGAGATTGTGGTGGTTGAATTGGTTGAGATGTTGGAAAAGAAGTTGTTGTATTTGGTGCAGGCATTGTTGGTAAGACGCCTGAAGTTTGTGTTATCGTAAACTGATGCTGTGGTTGAGTTTGAACCGGGCTTAGATAACCACTTGGAATCTGCTGACGTATATTTGTAGTGCTAGTTGGATTATTTGTGGTTGATTTTTTTACTTGAATTAGTTTTCCATTTGGAAGTCTAATTGAATCATGTTGAGCAGCTGAATTAAGATCAATACAAAAACCTCCAATATTATGATAAACTGGTGAGTTTTCACTTGTTTGTCGTACCCCTAATTGAACTGTGGTGGTTGTAGTGCGATTTGGGTTTACAATTTGTGGGGGGCTTGATACACTAATATGAGGACGTATTTGAACAGCACGATTTCGAATTAATAATGGCGGAGGTGTGCTTTGTTGACTTGGTAATTGTATTTGTATACGTTGGTGAGGATTCGGTCCATTTTGTTGAGGTAATTGCACTATTTTGACAGCTGACTGACCTCCTTGAATACTATTACCATTTTGTGTTCTAAAATTTTGAATAGGTCGTGAAGATTGTCCAATAACATTTAAATTTCTATTATCCAATTGAACAGTAATGTTGTTATTGATTAAAAATTGTTGAGGTGATTTTTGAGATTGAATTAAATTTGCTGTGGTAACTATAGGTGGGGAAGATACTGCTGTGATACTTTGTGTTTGTTTATTTAAAGAAGTTGATGTCACTGAAGCTATTTTAGGCGTAGTTGTTTGGATTGTTGGTAACTTTACTTTTGGTTCTTCAAAGCTAGATGTACTACTATCGGTTATTTTTCGTTTAAGAGAAGGTTTTTTTTTTGACAATGGAATATCACTATCATTAGAAGAATCGGATTCTTCACCAACTTTACGACGTGCACAACATGTACTTGAATCTTTTTTGAATAAACGCTTTTTTTCAATTTCACTTAAACTGGGATTTTTTATTGATCTTTAAAATGTAAATGAATTATTACATATTTTATTAAAAAATTAAGTTAATCTAAATATTACCTCTTTTGTTTTTCGATAAAATTTTTTAACGCCCAATGCGTTGCTCTGATAGGCCACGTAATCTTTGGAGAACACACAAAGCAATTCCAGTTTTCATTATCACGAATATCAGATACTAAACTTTTAGCTAAATTAATTGTTATGCATGCTTTACAAAACACAAATGGACATTTTGCACAACAATACACTTCACCTCCTTGACCACACCATCGGCAATATAATTCACTTCCATCTTCACCTTTACTAAATTCTCCACTATTATAGAATTCATTACACCTTTTACACTGTGAAACTCTCAAAATTGGATGCATGAAAACATTTTCAGATTGTGCAAGAGATGTACCTAAATGTAAATTACAAGACGTGCAATGTGTTTTTTTATCCTTAACGAGATCAACTGATGGAAATAATTTCATATAAAACCTACGCTCCTCATCATTTATATCACTGTCAAATTGAAGAGGGAAACCTAAAAAGAGAAAGATTTTTAAAATTTTAAATTTTTCCGAAAAATATTAAGCGTGTGTTTTAACTTTTATAGCTTTTATCATAGAGTTAAAATGTAATAATTCAAAATATTCAAAATAAGATAATAAAATTATAAAATTTTAGAAAATATTCTTGAATCTTGATTTATGATTATTAATTAAAGTAATAATAATATTTGTAAAATTTTGAACAAAGATTATCTATTAGAATTAAATACAATTTTTAATAAATAATAACAATTTTTTATTATGAATGTACGTTATTTTACCTCTAAACATAAACATTTACATTTTTATCATATGAATCAATTTGAACTCTATATTTTAATTTGAGATCGTCTATTTTTTTTTTAAGTCATGTATCTTTCGTATATTAATTTTTTTAATTAGTCTTATTTCATTAGTTAGTCTCTCTTAACATACGAGAAATTGGCTCGAATGCACCGTAGTCTGTAGAATGGTGTGAGATGTTAAAGAGCTCGACCGATCTTAAATTATTCAAATTTTCCCTAAACCTCATTTGTTCACGAATAGTTGGTGAATAATTTACTAAACAAATATTATGTCCACCGCCAGACGACGTGACTGAAAGGAGTTCATATTAATAAAAAGAAGTCTAGCTTCATATGGAGGAAGACGTATTGGATCTGCCCAAGCAAGATCGCGTAGAGCGAAACATGAAATGTCAATATCACTATAGGTATAGGTCTTACAAAAGTAAAGAAGAGTTGTTTTGTGATATAGAAATCAGACTCCTTTGACCAACGTATAACAAATCAAAGAGTTGAGTTAGCTTTACTAATTAAAAAATTGTAGTGATTCTTGAAATTCAACCTACTATCAAGGATAAGTCCCAAATCAGAAGCTCGATCCGTTCTTTTTATAGATTGATCGTTTATATTGTAAAATCGTATTTGATAATTTAATCTGCTCTTAACCTTGAAAAGCTCATAATTTGGGCTTTTTCCAACCTTTAATACGAGACTGTTGTTCTTGCACTATGAGCCAAATTGATTGAGATCATATTGCAGCAATTAACAATCACAAGGTAAGGTTGTAGTTTTGCAGATTTTGGTTTCATCAAAAAAATTAAGAAGATAGGAGTAAGATAGACTTTAGGGACTGTCATTGGTCGAAACTACGAATATTAAGGGACCTAGATGACTTCCTTGCCAGAAGGGACTCCTGAGTTAACGACGTAAGTCACTGAAATTGCAGACCTAAAAAGGACTTGATAGATATGATAATAGCCATTTTAGGCTATGATTTGAAAATCCTATTATATTATGCTTTTCAAGGATAATTTTTAAAGGGATTAGGTCAGTGAATACCACGTCCACCTGTTCTTTGGTTTCCAGGGTTATCCTTTTGAAAGCTATGATGTTCTGATGGTATAAATTGTTGACAATAGTCAACGACGTGAGAGCAAATTATTTTTTCAAACAATTTGGGAATAGAAGATAATTTAATAATATATAATTACTATAATTACTAACATCATCACGAGCCCTTTGTTTAGGTACTACGTTGATAAACGAAAGTTTCCAGGACTCGGGAAAGTAGCCACATTGAATAGACAAATTAAATAGTTTACAAAGAGGTTCAACCAAGTGTTGGGCACATTATTTTAATTTTATTGGTGGAACCCTGTCGGGGCCATATAAGAAGTTATCTTTTAGAACCAAGAGGGAAGGCATTAAAATGTCTTCCGTTATAAGAATACTAAATACGATTGCCATTTGGGAAGCGCTAAGAGTTCTGGGAATCCCTGATAAGTTAACAGAACTAATAAAAGAACTTTATATGGATACCGATATACAGTGGCGCCCATTCGAAAACCTAGGTGAACTTGATTACGCTGATATTTGTCTCATGCCGCACAGTTTACCATATATTAGCTCAAAATTAGAAAAACTTATTATTAATGCTAAAAATATTGGATTAAAAATAAACTTTAGCAAAACGAAGCTAATGCGACTAGAAACAAGTATCCAGACACCACTGACAATTGATATTAATAACAAATCTGTAGTAATCGATGAGGTTGATGAATTTTGCTATTTGAGAAGCATGATAACAAAGAGCGGTGGCGCGGAGGAGGACATATCGTCCCGGATAAATAAGGCCAGGCATGCTTATCATAAACTCAATAACGTTTGGCGCTGTAGAAACGTTAGTAGAAAAACCAAACTAAAAATTTTCAACTCGAGTGTTAAACCAGTTCTACTATACGCCTGGAAAGTCACAGAGAACATATCCAGAAAAAATACGATTGATTCGTGAATTATATACCTCATTTTGTTAGGTTTTGGAGAAAAATGTGGCAAAAATGTTAAAATTTTTAATTAAATGGAAAATAAAAATTAACACATATTTAAATTGTTCTAAAAATATTGCGCAACATTCATATATATGAAAAGAATTAATGATTGCAAGAGCATTTGTTGCAATGACGAAGCGTGGGCATTTTATTTGAGAAGCAAACTTTATTTTCTACATAAATTTATTTTACGAAATTATAAACAATAAAAATATTTAGGCCGTTTCCGAACCTATTGCACCAAACACCAGCTAATTGTACTAAATTTATTAAGATAAACTTCCCCAAAATATATACTAGAATTTTAGTGCAATAACCTAGTGTAGTGTTCTCTTGACAACACTAAACATAGCATTAAAAGAATAACTTTAACGAATATTTTATTTATGAAGGTTTTATAAATAGGGATCCGCGGTGGATTATTATGTAAATGTAAAATTGATTCATACCTAACACTTTCAGTAAGTGTTTTTTTTTTAGATAGGCAGGTATTTTATTATTTAATGCGCTACAATATGGCTTTCTATTATCTTAGTTTTCTATTATCGCTTTTTATATCACAAATCAATTAAATATTCAATTTATCTTCTTTATTTTTAATTTTCGAGTCGACATTTCGACATTTTTTCCAGTTTTTCTCCTATAAAATAAAAGAAATTAGAAAATGAACTCTATTTTAAAAAGGGAAAACGCAACATTTCCATTTCCTACTAAGCATCTGTTTATTCGCAAATTGGTAATATTTGATATAAAAAAACATATATCCTATACATTTCCATATACATACTATTATTTCAAATAAAGTAAATGGTAAGTAATCTAAATGATTCCAAACTAAGAACTTTAAATAATATACATCCAATTGAAAATAATGAAAATAATTTATCACAAATTATAACGAAATTATGCTGATAGAATATGAAAAGGTGAAGTTGTTTTAAAAACACCAGCCAATAGCAAAATAATAATAACATAACAAAGTTTCAATAACAAAATATTGTCCTACTAACTGTTGCTAAGCTATGTATATTGTTCGACAATCTTTGTTTAAATTCAAATCAAAATACAATAAACATTCTTTAATGTACCTACGCCTTTATTTGCCGTTTGCATTCGCCGTTATTTCAGATTTTCATTGAAAATAATGAAGACTTACTAGTTACTACAGAACTATTTCTGTGAAGCATAGTCATGTCAAATTGTTTTACTATTAAAAACTGAATAAACTAATTCATAAACAACATTTATAATAATCTAAATTCATAAAAAAATTTTCTTTTATTTTATTTTTTTGGTTTTGGTTTTTTTTTTTTTTTTAAATAAATAAATATCTTTTGGATTGGTTTGTTACACCTCATTTTCTGCACAAATATATAATATATTGTAAAATACTAAAATAATATTCAATATTAAAATAATAAACAATGTTATAAAATGAAGTAAAACGAAGTAAAATTAATTTTTTAGGCTAAAATATTCTCGAAAATCATAGAATCCACTAATTATTATTATAAATTATGTATTACTATTATAAATACTATATGTCTATATATTCTTAACATACTATTTTTTTTTTAAATTATTAATGTATATTTTGGCCAAAAAAGGCGGGAAAGTTATTTTAGCGGAAACATTTTCAGAAGAAACCAAATAATTAAAAGTCAATCTAGAAAGTACCTACCTAAGTTCTTCAAATTTACACAGTATTCTCGTTTTTAGCATATTTTCAAGATTGTGTAAAAATGTATCTATAATCTTTATAGTGTCACTATGTCTATCCGTCCGAATGATTAAATAATGTATGTTGTTTTATATCACGTCCCCTGTTTTGGAGCTGTAAGGGGTTGAAAATTTGAGCTATTTTTAAGCACTTGTTACTTAAATACCCGGCAAACTTTTAGTAATATACAAAATATAAAGCTCCAACATTATATTTTAACATGTGTTAAATGTTTTCCTTAATTTTACAGTTCTAACTTAGATAATAAAATTCCAACACAAATTTTAGAGGAAGTCACAATTTAATTCCTAAAAACTTAAAATTTTGGAAGGTGGAAGGTAGGGTTAGATTCTTGAGAATCGGACACTATGATCATTACCATTACTTAGAAAAAATTTGGAAACATTCCCCCATTGAAGGGCTATTAGGACTTAAAAATTTCCCATTTTTATAAAACAAGAAGTTGTATAGCTTCCCAAAATTAAACTCAGTATGAAACACTATATAATTTTGAAAATGTGCTCTTTTAAAAATCCTTGGTTTTTTCATCACTTGTTTTCTTTTTGTTTCTACACTTTTTTTGTCTTGAATAATATTTTACCAACATTTTTATTTTTTTAACATTACTATTTATTTAATTTGTTTAATTAAACAATACTTAATTCTACTCATTAAACTTATTTCTACTCAAATGAGTATATCTATTCCATTCTATTTTTGTAATATTCAACACTTCGAGAAATTTAAAAATTAGTATATACATACTTAGAATTATGGGTATAACAGGTAAGGTGCATTTAGGTCCAAATTTAAAATTAACTAATTTTAGAAAAGATAAACATCACAAAATGTGAAACCTTTGTCAAAATAAGTTCGTTTAAAAACATAGACTCCAATTTTCTTTGAGGAATATAAAAAAATAAAAATAGCCTTGAAAAATGTCATTCAATATTTTTGGACCCTAATTAACAAAAGAGCTGAAACTGAATTTAAGAAATTTTGCCAAAAGTAATTAAACGGATATAATGTTTATATTACGATCATACGGGTATCCCACAGTTGATACAGTCTACTCTAGTACACTCTTCCTCGTTTTTATATTATTTTCTAATTCTAGTATAAATTTTCGCCATACCTTTATTGAGCTATCTCTATCGGATCTCTGATTTCCTAAATATTGAGTTATTCTTAAAAATATAAATTATGGACATTTGTCTTGTGTGTGTATAAAAAATATTCAGTGTACTACCTATATGATGAACCGAATCTTTTAAAAACCAATTTTCAGATTGTTTTTAAGATTTTTTATATAGAATTTTTAAAAAAAAATATCTTTTTTAAAATTTTATCTGATAATAGGTTGTAAGCATACTTTCAAAAAATTTCCCTCAGGCATTTAGATTGTATACATGAGAACGGAACAGCCAGACACACAGACGGGCATTACAAAAAAAAAACTTGTTTTATTGGTTTCTTCGCATATATTTCACATCACCGGTTGGTAAAATTTTTAACAAAATTGAAAAACAATTTGATGTAAAAAATCAATTTATATAATGTTAAGCTTATGTTATGTAAAACAATAAATTATTTTTACTTATCTAACATATCGCGGTTTTTCAGATATTTTCAAATAAAATTAATATTATGAAATATTTAAATCTATTTTAATATGATCTTAGTTCTTTTACTAAACTCTTTTCAAATAAAATGAAAATTGTACTCGTCACTCAATTCCAAACACTGAAGAAGTCTTCAAGTTGTAGATGAAATGCGTACTGGTATTAAAAATAAAAATTACTTAAATTAAAATTTAAATAGGTAGGTAGGTACTCGTTTTTTCATTTTATTTGAAAACATCCCAGTTAAACACTCAAAATCAAATCTTTTTTTTCTCTCTTTTGTTAACGATTCCATATGTCTTTCTTGTAAATAATACTTTTTAATACTTATTCCAATATCTCTAACAATTTTTTATTAAATATGCATATTACGTGTGGAAGTGTAATACGGTTACTAAAAATTTTAAATCTAAAGAGAGCGAGTTTACATTTTTTTCGTTTACTTTACTATTTACTTGATACTCTATGAACTATTTTTTGCTTTTTTGCTCTTCAACTTTACTCAACCAACCTTAAAATCCAAGTAGCTATATCTTATGTTTTAAGAGATTTAAATTTTCAAATGCTTTCTTTTAATGCATATTACCTACCTTTCTTTTGCTTCCAATAAGGAATTGTTAAATATAAAATTTTTAAGAACCTTTAGAAGATTATTCAAAAGATAAATTAATGATTATCATTATTAGTTTCCAGTAGCAACTAACGGAAAAGAGGTACTTTAACTATAAAGCTATACTACGTATATGCGCGCATGAGGAAAAAAAGATTTTCGTTTACCGTTATGTTTGTTTTGCCAACACATCTCTTTTAAAGAGAGTAGAAATGTTCTATTTTGCAACTTCTTTTGAGAAAAGTTCAATTGGTTCTCTTTTTTCCTCGAATCGCAATATATATGAACCTTTTTTTTTAAAACTAATTATTTTTTGACAAAATTTTTTCTAAAAAAAACAACACAAGTTCCATCTCTATTTATTTTTTCTTCGAATTTCATGTAGTATCTTATCATGGTTCTTGTTTTGTTAAATATATGTATGTACTTTTATAAATCAAAGTTCTCTCTTTTTATTTATGCCATCTGACAACCCTATCTTTTATATTCTGAAAAACTACACACACACATTATGTCATACTACACAGCCATTTGAAAGAACACCTTCTCAAAATGAGAATTTTGTTCCAATTATTCTCAAATATAAAAAAAAATACTCATTAGCATTAACAAATTTTTGAAAACACGAGTAAAAAGACCTAACCTATCTAATTGTAAACACACTCACACCTTTACAAACGACTTGTGTTGGCAACTATACATTCTTAATGTTAAGCTCTAAATTGTCAACAGCGTGCTGCTTCAATGTAAAACCACCCGTAGACTTTTCTTTTTTCTTTGTTTATTAACGTAATTAAGCTTTAAGCTTAAAAGCTTTTGCTTTTTTGACAAGAGTATTTGAAGTTTAAAAGAGCTTTTGCTACCTAGCGGGAACATAACATATTACAAAATATAAAATGGATTTGAAAAGAAGTTACATATGTATGTGTATCTATCATTTGCATCATTTTATTTACATACATATATGTATTCTGACATTTCTTTTTGACTTACCTGACCTCTCTTCTCTTGCCATATCATTTATCAAAATTATAATAATCTGATTTATTATATACTTTTTTTTTTAATACTGAAAAAAAAACGCTTCATTTGATGATTTGTCCGTCACATAACATTTTACATTACAGTTCTAGATGGTACATACTAATTGTATTTGATTGTAATTAGTTTAAGATATGCAATGTATGTATGTACAATGAACACGCATAGTTTAATGATGTATAATTTATAAATTATAATTATAGATATTATATTATTAATTTTAGGGTTCTAATTAAAAAATTATGTTTTCCTCAATTTTTTTTTGCCGTTTATCTTTTTCAAATTTTTAAATGAAGAATGTTAAACTAGTATGTACATTAATGTAAACGGGAAGGAGTGCCTTTAACATCAGAATTTAGACCAACTAAAAGGGTTATTTAAAGAAAATGAAGCAGTTTTCCAAACTAGTTACAAAAAAAAATATATCTTTTAAAATCATTAAACAATAAGATTCTTATTAAATATTTACTTCTATAATATAGAATATATGAATAACATATAAGCTTTAACTAATAAATAATTAAATATGCAATATAACTTCTAATTTCTTACCCTCTGAATCTACCTGACCGGTATAAACCATTTTTTTTTTAATCCAAACCAATGGTTATTGAAAAACAAATTTTAAATTTTTGAATAAAAAAGTTCACAAAAGTAAGTTCTTAGTTTTTATTTTGAATAAATATTTTAATTTCAGTTATGATATCCAAATGTTAACATTTATCTTCACTCTCATTAACTTTCGATGGTTTTTTTTTTCATTATTTCAATATAATACAATATGTACAAACATATTTTAATTTAAATAATATCATATGAACATATGTTTAAATTTATATATTTTTCATTCTTTTACTATTTATATTTTACATATTTTATGCAATTAAATTTTTTTCTAAATCCACATTTTCAAAAAAAAAAAGTTATTTAACTCTGGTATGCATATGTATTTTCATTATGTATATCTACAATTTAAACATCACATAATATTTATTTCCACTATAAATATACATATACAAATGCATATATATATTTCAAAAATTTTTATTTACTTTTATGTATATAAACAACATACATAAATGTATTTTGGTAAAAACAAAAAATAAAAGATAACTCCGTCAAACCGTACTATAAAAGCTATCAATAATATCGGTCTTTACACGTTGACTGAAAAATCTTGAATAAGTTTAAATGGCGTTCGACAAAAACGAAAATGAAAAAATTACAAACCCGAAGCAAAAAACGAAATCAAATCAACGAAGTTAAAACAACTGAGCTGGGCAACTGTCAGTGCTGCTATAGTAACAAATAAGAGTGAAAGAGTAATATATATAAATCATATAAATATAGTTCAACTCTTTTTTCCAATATTATTTACTATTGTATACAAAATTTGAACAAATGATTTAAAAATTGTTAAAAAGAAAAGAGAAAAAAAATATTGTACTCTATTTTTTTTTGAAATATTATTATTTTTTTTTTTTTTCGTTTTATTAAATATTTCTTTTTCCATTTTGTCAATATTTTACTTTCGGCCTACTGAATTTTTTAATTTATTTTTTTGTTTTTCCGAAATAACTATTTTAATTAATTTTTGAGTTGAACCCTTAAAATCGAACCCCTGAATATTATTTTCTTTTGTTCTCATTTTCCTAATACTAACAAGCTTATAACTTATAAGAGTTTGTTTCGAATTATAATACCTGCATTTCCTAAGGTGTTTTTTTTTTTTGAATAAATCCCATAATAATCTACTAGATTACAACTAAAACGATCTAACAATTTTTTTTTTTACAAAATTAGGAAGGGGGTATAAAATCAGGAATTTAAAATTTGATTGAATATTTGCTAAGCTATCTAGCCGTCGATACTTTATACATAGCAGATAGCCGAATACGAACTTAAGAGCTTTACACTAAAATCAAATTAAAAAATACAGTATTTTTGAATCTTGATAGGATTCTGCATTTATTTGGGTATTTAAATAGATATAAGTTTTAAATGATTTTTAATTCATCTAATCTAAAAAAATATAATAAATAAATAATAATTTGACAAATAAATTGACAGATACGGATATTAAAATTTAGCTTTTCAGACATATTATCTGTCTCTTTTTCTCACATGTTAGCTACATAAAAAGAAATATGTATACTATTTTAAATCAAACAAATAGAAAAAAAAAAAATGAATTTTTGTATGCATGTGTGTACTCAACAACTTTATTAGTAGTTCTAGTTATGTTTGTATTAATATACCAAGCAATTGTTAGTAAATAAAATATTAAAATCACTCTCTCAAATTCCATTTTAATTTTCAATATATAAATTTGTTGTCAAAACTCGACCAGCACCATTCAATTTTCTTGAATAGCTTTCCTAAAAATCGACCTGGCTAGTAAGCAACGTTTTCGACCTTTTTGACTACCTTTTTTGAAACTAATTTGATCAATTCCATTCCCTGCACTCTTGAATATTCTTGAGTAATATTTATATATATACATATACATATATATCTACCTATGTATACGAATTTACATACATACATTTAAACAATACCAGTTTGCCTTATCTTGTAGATTTATAAATATATATATGGATTGTATATTAAATAAGTGCATACATGTGTACAAATATAAATATGCCATGACGTATGTTCAATTATTGGCTAAAAAAAAATCATAATCAAAATTTAAGCATTTAGCAGTAATTCAATATTGGTTATTAATTAAATTCTATTATCTTAATTATTCTTTTTTCATATTTTAATTTTGTTATAAATGCTTTACCTATCATAGGTACTTTTAAGCTTAACCTTCTATAAACTAAATGCAATTATAAAATTTTGATAATTAAAATAATCGATAATTAAGAAAATTAGTTAATGAGTACCTATAAATAAAATGCCTAATAAAATTCTGAAAACTTAAAACACAAATCAAACATAGTTTTTTTTTAAATGGGATAGAGATACATACTAAAATTTATCCCAAATTAAATTTGTTCAACATTTACATAATATATTGATTTATATACATATATTGAAATACATACATACATATTATGTACTAATTGATATATAAAAATCTTCGTATTCACAAACGGGTAATTTTAATTGAAAATGCATATTAATCCCTTGATGATGTTTTGCAGCATCTAATTTTTTTAACTGCATAATGGCCATATTGGGAAGATTTTGTCAAAGCCATTCCTCTTTCGGCTGTTTGATCAAATAAACGCATTAAGGTGTATTACGTAAATAACTGTGAAACTGTTTCTAACTGTGAATTACCTAAGTAAGACTGTGTTTCAGTTCTCGGTACGATTCTAAAATTAAAACTAAAATAGGGTTAAACTCAATTTAAGATATTCGCCTTTTCGACATTCAAGTCCAACATCAATATATCGTATCCGAATGCATAGTTGTACTATATACGTTACGTACACTACAGACTACAGTCTGTTTGTATTTACAGTGTTACAGCTTTGACTGCCTTATACTTATCAGTTAACGTGCCTCATAACTGATAAAGTATCGCCTTGTATTTAATAAAAAAAAAAATAGATAATGAAAATAAATAATATGGTCCATTTACAATTTACATACATTTAAACATTTGTTTATAATATATTATACTACTACAACATTTAATTAATTAATATTATCGCTAAAAAAAAGTTCATCGAATCGAAACCCAAACTAATTTTTCTATTCTGTACAGAATGTTAATTTATTAAATTTGGTCTTCAATTTTTAGAATTAGGAATGCTATTCAGTATTGTTTTACTTTAAGATTAACAGTTACTATGTATGTATATGTTCACACATACTAAGTTTTCAATGATTTTCAGATAATATACAACGTTGCCAAATTTTAAATTTATGAAAAAACTCCCAATAATTTTATTGAAATTACGAAAATTTCTTTTCACAAAATATTGCATATGAACAAAAAAAAATATTACACACTACATTATTCATATCCATATACAAATTACACAAATACAATGTTAGTTGTAATTTTTCTATATATTTAAAACTATACTTTATCTCTCTTTATTAGCAAATAGCAATAGTTTAACAGTTTTTTTCTCTACATCAGCACAAATACAATCATACGAATAGATTTTTACTTTCGGATTTTTTTTTCGGTCTAAAATTTATTAAATTAAAATAGGTACACACCGTCTATTACATATTAGCAAAATTATAGACAACTGCGGGGGCTGGTGGTGAGTTTTCAATGGTAAAGCATAAAGAAAAATATATTTGATTTGAATTAATAGAGGAAAAACTTGATTAAAAAACAAGGTACAAATACCTACAACTACAATGAAAATTAATAAACAAATTAAATTGGTATGTAGGTATGGTATGCGTATATTTTATGTTATTTTGTTTGATTTTATGTTAAAGAACAAATAGGTATATGATTTTTAAAATAACATAATTTTAAAAATCGTAATTCATTTAATACTAGCCATTAGATACATGCATATGTATAAATATTAAGTAGAGTTTCTTAGTTTCCCAAAAACTATACTTAATTACTTTTGCAAGTTGCAACTTTCAATGCATATCGCTGTTTCTAGTTTTTTTAATTATGCTTTATTAAACATGCATATTTTGTATACATATTCATACATAGATACATAATACATACATATATATGTATGTAATACTTTTGCTTACACAGCGGACAGAACAAAACTGACAAAACTGCGATTTGCGAAATTTTGAATAGAAAAGGTACCTATTTGATTTTGGATATAAAAGCAATATGTACATAAACATTTAATTATATATGGAATGTATATTATATATGTACATATACATATAAATGCAATGTAATTTAATTTTGTGAGCAGACCTCGGTTTAACACGAAACAAGGTTCACGAAAAATATTAGAGTAGTCTAATGAAACTTTTAATAAAGTGGTAAATAAATTTACAATTTTCAGTATTAAAGTAATTTATCCACATCTGACAGAAAAGCTTCTCCACTTTTGAAAGAAAAGCTCCAAGCTCTCACCGTCCCACCGCTATTGTTTTATATAAAAAACTTATATCAATTAGAATAGAGTTACTAATTAATTATTCATTTTTCAAATAATAATGAAAATATACTCTAAAAACAAAGTCATTAGTTGGTTTTTGTATAGCAATGTACAAATCAATTTTAAGAATTATAATTTAAGATTCTTAGGTTTTGCAAAAGCTTATTATATCACCATTTCATGTATTCTATAAATTACAATAAGTTTTCAATGTGCCACCTATTGTTCAATAGATTTGAAATTAATTATTTGATTTTCCTAAAAATATGCTATTTAAATGATTGAAAAAGGTTCGAATATTTGCTAAAATGTCTAAATATTTAAAAATGTCAAAAATTATTTACACACAATTACATGTACTATAAATACACATCCTTATATAATTTCTGTTAGTTTCGTTTGAATGGTTTTTTTTGCTTGAAAATTGTTGATACCAAAAAAAAAACGTAAATCTCGATGACGTAATATACTGTTAAACTTTTTTGTTTACGCACAAATACATTCATATTTTTTTAAAAAAAAACAACTTTTTATTAACAGTAAATAGACGGAACGTGGTAACACGAATTTTATATCTAAGAAAGAGAAAAAAACATATAATCGTAAATAAAAGAGTGTATCAAAAGTAGTAAAATAATATTAGAATGTATATAACTATAATTGAATCAACGTATCAATTACATTAAGTAACTTCATTTCTTTCCAACATTCTTTTATCCATTCCTGTATACAAAGAATTACATAAAAAATATTTTGAAAATTAATACATACATAAAGTTTTTATTAGAATAAATTTGTTACCTTTTACTAGCCTTTTAGAATTTTTATTGTTTTTACTGTTCATAATTAAAAAATAAGTCCCATTTCTATATTAAATTTATTTTTGAAAAAATATTTTTATATATTTTTAATAGTAGAAGTACATGTTGTTTGGAAAGTAAATTTAATCCAATCTAAGTGAACCTGCTGTAGTATGAAATTAACAAAAAGTGCTATCACTGAAATCTTTACTACCTTTACGTAGTATTTAATTTTATACATGTAAATTTAATTTTTTTAAAATTCACGCATATAAAGGATAAGAGCGTTGTATTGAAAACTTCTACAACGCATAGACCTAGCCTTTGAGCAGAGTATTGTTTTAATATTACTCTAAGAGTTTATATAAAAATAAAGCATTAACCTAAATAACCGTAACCAAACCGTAACGAAATGATTAAGTGTCTGAAATTTCTTAAGTATTTTTTTTGGGAAAAAATTTAAGAATTATAAAAAATAGTCCTACAAATAGAAAATAATTAAAGGTTTTTTAATAATTTAATAAGTTTTTCGAAAAAGAATTAATAAAATTTAGTAAACATAAATTTAAAAATATAAAAAATAAAAATAAAAAAAAAAAATTAAATTTTAAAATTTAGTAGTTTAAGTTTATTTTTTTCGTGATCGGATTATTGCCCACACGAAAATTGCCCACAGAAAAATTATTTATAAAACAGAATTGCCGCTTTTTCCAGAATATTTAATATTTTATTTTAAATCACTAATAGATTATCTCCTAGATAGAATATAATTTTTGATTTTTTCTCTATTTATTTTAATTTAATTTTTATATTTAATTCAATTTTCTGTGGGCAATTTTCGTGTGGGCATTTTTCGTGTGGGCAATCATCGAATCTATTTTTTTGTACTGTCCTTCTTACGGAAGATTTACGTGTGTATCTGTGTTGAAACGACATTTTAAAAATTTGAGCAGGTTTTTGACAATTCTATCCATCTATTTTAATTCTGATTGGATATTCTCATATAATTTCATGTATGTATCATTTTATAACCAATCTACAATGACGCTCTCATTACGTAGTCAACAAAGGAGTGTCTACAATGAAATGTACATGACAGCGTTTTTTGACATTGTTTTGTTTACAAATTTCATTAATAAAAATATATTCAATAGTGTAAAGTTTATTGTATAGCTATTTTGAATAATGGTTTGATATTATTTAACCTTAGATAGAAAAAAAATTCGTAATTTTACTAATTTAGATATATTTTTTTATTTTCCAATAAAAATTAATTTTCAAAGTTCAGTTATTTGACATTTGAATACGTAGAGAAAGCGAAAAAGTCAAAAGTTAAACATTTAACTTAGTTTGACAGATAGCTACGTGTAGACTGTAGAAAGCAAAACGAGAGCGAACATTTTAAAAAGGCTATTATTCTGTAAAAAACACTCGTTTCGTTACAGTTATTTTGATTTATTATTATGTAATGTCAAATTTCATAACTCTTCCGTAATGATAAAATAAAAATTAACCAAAACTTAATCTAATACAATAAAAAAATTGGAATTGAAGTTTTAATTTGTTTAATTAAATTTTCATACAATATCAACTTTGTTTTAAATTTTATATTCACTAAATGTTATTGGTTATTTTTTTCTAAATTTATTATATTAGTTAATCTTTAATCTGTTTTCTAATTTTAAAGGAATAGTTTTATTTTATATTCGCCATTCATCACTTACAAAATGCTATCGTCCCGTTTACGGATATTTTAGTTTATGCTTAAAAAATTCGTTATGTGATTTTTGTTTTGTTTTTTTTTTTTCGACCATTTATCATTTTTCTTTGTATTATAAATTCTTAAATTAAATACAAACATTATTTTTAATTTGCATATCTATTTAAAATTTAAATTTAAAGCAATATCATATTTATATACACAAATTAATTACAGATTATTTTCATAGTTTAATAATTCTAGAATTGTTAATAAATTCAAAAACACTCCCATTTTTTTTTAAATAAATTTAACTGTCAATTTGATGTTTAAATAATTGAAGTATATGGATTGACTTGTCAGTTGTCATTTTGTGTTGTGTTGTGTGTATTACACACATAACATAACATCAGTCAGATGAGCAAAGTTTGTTTTGGTGGAAGTGCCTGCATAGTTGATTGGTTGATGTTGATTTCAATTTTCAAAACAAAAGACAACAATAAAGTCGTGGTACGGGAAATGTATTAATTTTTTTTTTGTTGATTTAATAATAAAAAAAAGTTCAAAATTTTGTTTGTAAAAATTGTTGAAATAAAAAATAGAATATTTCAATATTTTTTAATATCTATGTACATGTTAATTGGAAATAAATCATTATTTACATATGTACATTTGTTCTTAAAAAATCTAAATGAATCAAATTAGAAAAGTATATAAAATGAAAAATTAATAAAAATAGAAAAAGAAAATAAATTAAAAAATAAGTTAAAAAAAATAAATAAAAAGTTTACTATAAAATGTTAAAAAGTCAAAGTTTATAAAAAAGTAAATAATTAAGTTCCTATTTGTCATAATAGTGCACGCAATGTTTATTTACATTGTACAATTTACCTTGTACTTAGCTAAATATTTTTAAGTGCAGTCAGTCAGCAGTGAGAACTTTAAAAAATGTTTAAACATTTTTGTTTTTCCTATACTTAATAAAATAAAAAGTATGAAAAATTTTATTAGATAAAATATTATTCTAAAGTTTTAATAATAAGTTTTTACATTTTTTTAAAAACAGTACAATATCTTGGAATAAATTTAGCTTTTAATTATCACTATTATTATATTGGTATAGGTTAATTACAAAAACAAAAAGTTTATTATTAAAATTTTATATTAATTTTGAGATCAGTTCAGTTTAAAAAAGTTGTGGGAATTTAATAAAATCATTGTTAAAAACTAATATGACGTCATTTTTTTTCACTAGAATTGTGATGATGATATTTATTTGTTAATTTTGTTTCCCCCATCCAGCATTGACCTTGAAAGCATGGTTTTTAATAAATGTAAATACATATAAATACTGTAAAGTTCAGCGGCACAGAAAAATAAAAGATATAAAAGAATATGTTTGAAATTCTTTTTGTTATAATCCATTAGATGTATTAAAAAACAACAAAAGTCCATTTTGGAAAAACGCGGAAAAAATTCAAAATAATTATTTGTTTTAGTTAAAAAAAAAAAATTGGAATTAAAATATAATATATAAATATAGATATTTATGTAGATAGATTTACCTAATAAACATTGAATACAGTTGGGGTTTTTTAATTTTCATTTAAATTTTATTTATTTAATTTTTTTAAAAACAAATGCTAATAATTAATGTGATTAATAAATATAATAATATGTATTAGGTATTAGATAGGATTTAACAATTATTTACTTATATTACTTATACGTGCCTATATATAATTAACATTAAGGGCAATAATTAGAAATTATTATAAAACAATACTTAAACAAGAACAATTAATATTAATATAAGACAATATTTTCAAAGTATTTTTTTAAACAAAAAAAAAAAAACTGAAAAATAACTAATAATTGTAGACAAATAGAATAATATTTCTAATTAAAGTTTATTTTTAATTAAAATTATAAAACTAAATACTCACCTAACTATTAAACAAAATATAAGCAAGGAAGCTTTAATTTTTTTTAAAATGAGATTCGAAGCGGTGATTAAAAAATATTAAATGCTTTAATTGTTTTTATTATTAGATAGTTTTTATATTGCTTAGCAAAAAACCTTATTACATTTAATTAGTTACATTGACTGTTGGCTTATTATTTATTAATTTTTTTTTTCAATTTCACATTTAACTTATACTGCCGCTTTTGTAATAATAAATATATTGTATTTTATGCAATTGCATAATCATTAAATAACTCAATAAAAGGTTTTATTATGATTAATAATGTATTAGTAGATATCTAATCTGAAATCTAAATAATTTTTTTAAATAGTAAATTTCTTTAAAAGATATTTAATACAATAAATTAATCATATTTAATTGTAAGTTTTATTTTAGCATCTATATCAGTTTTACACGCAAGCAAGTGTATTTTTTAAATTTGTACTTAAATTTCTCTATGATTTGTTCTTTTGGCAAGATCATTGATTTCCTTTTGGTACATTTTAAACAAATTTTTTTTTGTTTAACATAAATTTGGAAAAAATCCAAAGAGCTTAAAACTTATTGTATTAATTGAAAAAGTTCAAATAGAATTTATTATTGTGTAGAAATTAGACATTATAAAATACATATAGGTATTACATTAATATATCTGATTTTAAATATGCAAATTAGATACATACAGGTATATTTAACATAGATACATATTAACTTTTCGTGAAAAACTAAAAAAAAATAACAAACAAATAAATCAAATAAGTATAATAATAATAATTTTCAAAATCTTCTCTTTAAATAATAAGCTCTAATCTAAATAATATGCAAATACAATATGTAAAAAAGGTAATGTGACATCACACTCAAATATAAAGATAAATATGTCCATAATTTTAAAACAAACATAATATAACTTTAATTACAACAACAATATTTTATCACATTCAGGTAAAAAAAAATAATCTATTTTAGCGAACCTTGAAATAATAATATATCTTTTTATATTTGGCTTTCTATATTTCTTTCAAAGAAAAACTGTAGGTGAAACAAAACAATTATTTTGTTATTCTTAAGTTAGCATAGAAATCAAAGGAGTACTAACACTAAGTATTAATATTTTAATTTTTGGTTTAGAAATAAAATTCTTACTATCTATGATTTATTTAATTTATAATTGAACAATGTGTTTCGAAAAACTCTGACAGTATTTATTTATTTTCTTAGTCTTAATTTTAATACATACTTAATCAAATTAATACTTTCACAACTTTTAATTTAATACTCATAGACTACTTTAAGTTTATTATCTTTAGCATATTTTGAAATTTATTGAGTAATTATTTATTTACAAGATTTCAAAGGGTTAATGTTATTATAATTATATCTATCTGTAAACAAATGAATACTTACTTAAATATTTATATTTTAGGTACTCAAATTAAGTACTTGGAAATTTATAAAAAAAAATGTTGTTTGAAAATAGTTCCTGATTGAAAAGTGAAATAACTATTTAGGTTCTTAACTAATTTTGTTGTATTTTTATAATGTAAATAAAAATAATAAAATAAATTTTGTTTTAAAATAATAATTTTTTCCTTTGAATAAAAACAATGGTAACAAAAAATAATTTGGAAACAAAGTGATATTATTTTTTAATAATATATTATTTATATATATATATAAGTCAAGTGATAAAATAAAAATATAACATACTTAATTTTATATTTTGAATTAAAATAATTTAATAAAATTTAAATGACTTAAAATTAAATACTTAAAGTATTAATCGGCGCTTATTATTTTTACAATTAAAAAATAAAAAAGAAAATAATATTAGTTAGGAATATAAAAATAAAATATATTTAAAATGACAGTCACGTATACTGCCGAAGTAGCTACTTGTAGGGGATTTGGTACTTTTTTAAAGTTATTATTAAGGTAAGTACATTTTATATAAACAATTATGATGTAATTTATAGTTAATTATAATTTTTAAAACATAATAAAATTGTATAGTTAAAGCTTATTACTTTAGTTATAAAAGCTAAGTAATTATTTTATAACCTACCTTTGAAAACATATTTAAATGATAAAAGCGAATATAGAAGGCCGTAAATGTTTATTATTTAACTTTATATTTTGCAAACTTATAATCCAAATATATATATATAAGTATTTGTATGTACATATAAGTAATTATACATTTCATGGATCTTATCAATGATTATTTATGATTTTGATTCTTGCATTTGATTAAGAATACATGTTAAATATTAAGTAATTGGAAACGAGAACTTAGAATATAACTAGTGAGTCCAATTATATATATCGAATAATCTATCCTTTTGTTTCTACTTGTACATTTAGGCCTGTACATTTAAAGTTTAATAATTTGCACATAAAAAAAGTGATAAAAATTTGTTTGTTTATATAAGTATTTAGAGTTAAACTTTAGAATACTTATCTGAATTTTCTAATTTAAACTATTTAAATCTATTTAATTAATAAACAAAAAAGAAATATTTATCTTTAACTATTAAATTAACTTAAATGTTTATATTATGTATAAGGTTATAAACCTTATTTAATTTTGTACAAATAAGAGTGTTAATACTTATCTAAGTTCTAATAAATTTTTTTAGTTTTTTTTAATTTAAACTTTAATTTTAACTTAAGTAGAAATTAGTATGAAATATTACTTCAGATACATTATTAGTAAAAGCATTACGTAATATCTATCTATAAACAAAATTTTTCTGAATTGATATGTTAATTTTTGAATTAATATCCAGAATAAAAAAAAAAAATGGTTGGTCATCCCAAGAACAACAAATTAACAAGTTGAATTTTTGATCTTGTTCTTTTGTTTTGAATTTGTTTTTTCTTTTTACACATGTCCGCGAAATATTTTGTGATTTTGTTTGCATTCATACTTTGTTTCAAAGAAAATAATGTTTTTTGGATTCAATTTTGAATAAAATACTTATATTATAAAAATCATAAAAACTATGACTGATGACTAGATAAAAAATAATACAATTCTTAATATTTGTACAAATAAATATTTAAATTTAAATTTGAAACTTACAATTTTATAAAATCAGAAGAATCTTATTTGTAAATTAGCTTTTCATTCACTCTTTAATTTCATTTATAGTAACTAATTTGTCATAGTTAGGTACCTATTCTTTTTTAATACATTAAGTTACTCATTTCTTATTTTACCCGTATGACTATATAGTCAAAGGGTATAATAAATTTGCCATTAAGTTTGTAACGCAGAGAAGGAGGGGGGGGGGTAGATATAGACTCAAATGTATGGATCAAGTGTGTGGGTTCGAGTAGATGCCATACAACTTTTTACTTTATATGAGCATTACTCTATACCTAATGAAGCTGGGTGTCTGAAAGTTTGCCAAAAATAGTTTAGTGTAATAGCCAAAGTTAATGCAAAATTTAATTGGTCTACTGCCGAGGGTTCGAGTAGCTGCCATACAACTCATTCTTTTATATGAGCATTACACTATACCTAATAAAGCTGTATGTTTGAAATTTTGCCAGAAGTAATTAACCGGATGATATAATGTATATGTTACGGTCATACGGGTATCCCAGAGTTGACACAGTCTACTCTACTACACTCTTCTTTGTTTTTTATTAAATATAAGAATAGATGGAATTTTCTGAATGAGAACTCTTCGTATCTATCATATAGTTATTCAAAAGCTGGAGTGCGAAAACTTTCCCGAAAATTTTTATGTTTAAAATAATTAACCTTTTAAACTACAAGAGAATTTTTCAAATTAGTTTTAAAAAAATGAGTTCTTTTGAACCATATATTTGGTTTAAATATATGTTTTAATTATAACGTACTTATAAGTAATTTAATTATATTTTACATGCCTTATGATTTTCTTTTTTCATAAATGAATAATAAGTTAAATAAAATTTATCATTTTAATTGGTCTATCAAATTTGTTTTTTACTGCATTAAATAACTTTTTCTTATCTCCTATTTTGACAATTAAAAAAAAAATTGAATATTATAAGTATAAGTACTTACTTTACACTTGAAAAATAACTAAAACAGCTAGTCTTATTTTTAACTGATAAGATTATAAAATAGTAATATCAATAACAATAAAAAATATTTTGCAATAAACTAATAGTTTGAATACTTAACCAATTAAAATATAACGTCTACTTTAAAAAATATAAATTAAGTAGATAAATTTGTGTATTAATTTCGTAAAAGATAAATTTCCTTAGAAATTTTTTATAAACTTAGAACTTTTCTGAGACACCTGTACTAAAATTTGTTTGTGTCACCTTCCTTAAAAATGCATTTTTTTGTAAATGTTTTATTCAAACAAAACAAAGTTATAAAAAGAAGCATTAAGATACTTATGTTGTTCTAAAAAATTTTTTCTCTTCATCAATTTTTAAGTCCGGATAAAAAACGAGGAAGAGTATAGTAGAGTAAATTATGTCAACTCTGGGATACCCGCATGACTGTAGTATAAACATTATATTATAACTACGGTTAATTACATTTGGAAAAATTTCAGACACGCAGCTTCATTAGGGATAGAGTAATGCTCACATAAAAAAAGAAGTTGTATGGCATCTACTTGAAACCGTGGATCAAAGTGGCTGGATTTCAATAGCGTGATGGCTATTGCAAAAAAAACGAATTTGTGAAAATTTCCTTTATTTTTTGAGTTATCGTGCGGATATACATAGCTAAATCGATTTACTTTTCGATTCTAAACCCACACTATATGTTAACTTGCCTGTGTTTATGGGTTTTTAAATGGTGAAATTAAAACACTACAACAAATTCTTAAAAATCTTTAATAAGTATAAGTAAAATGTTAATAAATAAATTAATTAATATATTTTGTACGTTTAAAGAAAGAAATATTTTGAACGTCACTTTCTTAAATTTTATGTTAATCTTTGCAAAATGTAGTGAAATATAAATATTAACACGCTATTATTACTTACTTAAATGGTGCTGTACTTTTCATATTTTTTCATTAAATTTTTTAGTATTTTAGTCTACTCTTATTAAGTATTTACCTTCATAAATTTAAATAAAAATCTGTCCTTACTTTTAAAATAACTATTTCGTGAAAATTTTGATAAATAAAATTATTGTTGAATCAAAAATTTTACAATTATGCGCTAATATTAAAATTTGCACAACGGGCCGCAAGGCCCAGGTGTAAGGGAGACTTGCTCTCCACCCCGTCTAAACAATATTAAAATTATAATTGCCTAAATAATACGAAATTTTAAATTGTAGGCGAAAAATTTTTTAGTTAAGTATGAATGATTTCAAGTCTGAGAAAAAGGCAATCTATGCTCAATTAATAACAACTCAACATTTTAATAACAACATTAATTTTCTACATAATTTTATTTAAATATTAGTTTTAATTGATCATATTAAAGTGGAATGAATCAGGGTTCTAAATCCATGCTTTATATTTAGTTTTAATATACTATGACTATAAAGATATATTAAAAGTTTTTTCTTAATTTACAATTTATTTTCTATTTAGAAAAATATTTAAACAAATATACAAACAAACCCACATACTTTTAAAAAACCTTACAGCAGTGATTTTTGACGTAAAATATTCACATTATAGTCGTTTACAATAAAAGCTGATCATCTGAAAAAACAAAGTTTTATAAAACGTCTTCAAAGTTTTTGCAACTGTAAAAAATGTTTATGGCTTTGAAGATAATTAATTATAGAATTTAGGGTTTCCCCCTTTTCAAAGATTTTCTTAAATTTCTTTTTTATTATTAAATGTTAAATATTCCTGTGGAATTTGGCATATATAACAAAAAAATGCAAATTTTTGTAGATGGTCACTTTTTGCTGTAAGGCGACGATTATCAAATACGACCTCATTACATTATCAAATTCAAGTAGCCACAAAACCTTTACGACAGATCTTTCGCTGATCCAGACCATATAAATTTAAAAAAAATTATGTTATAAAATCTGATTTTAAAATTTGAAACTGTAACTTCATTTTTAAAAATTCTTAAAAATTTTATCTGTTTAAAATTAAAGTCAAATTATAGAAAAAAAAAAGATCTACTGAAAAATTATTGGTCATCTTAATACTTGGATCAAGCAGCACTAAAAAATTGATTATTAATAAATGGTCTTAGGAAAAAAAAAAAAATTGAAATACTTAAGTAAATCTGCACAACAGTGTCAAATAAATCTGATTTTAAATAAAAAATTATATACCTACTTAAATAGGTAAAACAGTGTATCAGTGTAATATTTAATTAATCGTTATTAATATATTTAATATATGAGAGTTAATTTTTTTTGAATAGTTAGTTACCTTAAAAAAACCATGACTGTATTCTTTAAAATTTTTCACCACATTTAAATTGTAAAATATTTAATTAAAAAGTATATATATATATATATTTATCGCACGCATTTTAAATAATTAAAGTGAGCTCATCATTATAGAAAACTCAATTACGAAAGAATATATAATAAAATGATATTAATTTCACTTAGAGATAAGTAAGTAATAATAATAAGTAAGTAAATATTGTTTTGTTTTTTTTTTTTAATTTATAATTTTTAAAATAAAACTTATTATTAAAGAAATTGTGTACAATTACTTATTTTTACAATTTACTTTTCTTTGAAATGAAACTTGTAATATAAGTTTAAAAAATTCACAATAAGTACATATATAAGAAGTAATATAAAAATCTAACAATACTTATATGATTAGCTATAAATTGATTACTTACTTATTATCTTTTTTTATATTTGTAAAATATCATTTTATATAATAAATTTAACTTTATTAAAGGTTTAAATTTTTAAGTATATCTAACTTCTTAATATAATATAAAAAAAAGATATGGCGCCATAAAGTTTTGTCGACATGTGATCCTTTATTCTATCTAATAATCCTGATGTCAAATATCATTAAAAAAATTACAGTTCAATTGTTTTTATTTTTTTTGCAAAATATAAATAACTATATATATATATATATAGTATATATATTTATTTATAACTATATATAAAAAGTTAATATAAGTATATAGTCTGACACAAGGTTTAATAAATATTTGCATTAGATATTTTACGGATGAACAATTTATTAACTGTTTATCTACTTATTTATTGTAATGTTATTAGGTCTAGAACCAAAAAGAAACCGTTAAGAAGGACACAAAAATTGAAAAGAATTTAAATTTTTTTTTAAAGCAACCTATTTATTAATTGTATTAAACTGCTTATTTTAAATCATTTTATAATTATTAAAATAAATTTTACCTTTTACTTTTTTATTATGAAAAGGTGTAAACTCTTTTTGATTTGATAATTTCATGTTATCTTCAAATAAAATTAATCACAATATTTGTCTAAAAATTCTAGGAATAAAAGTCCAAGCATTTTTTTATCAACCTTCCCAGAATTTTGTCAGGAATCCTAGAATTTACGCAACAAATTTTAATAATATTTAAATTTGGACTTTGCGAAAGCTATTCCAAAACTTTAATCGCAACCGCCTTTTAAAAATATTTTTAATAAGTGGCTATATGATGTTCTAATATATCTGCTTCTTAAAACCTCTTTATATTTTCTTTATGCAGTATTTCTTAGGTTTATTCTTAATTTACGTTTAATATACAGTATCTAATATCTATAAGAATAGTATTTCAGTGAAAATTGTATTTTGTTGAAAAGAATATATTAGTCCATATTTATTTATTTTACGTATAGGTTACGCTCGTATCTAAATGAAGAAAATATATTATGATACATAAACTCACAATATAACTATTTAATCCAGTATGGATAATGGAACCTCAAAAATTAATTTGAATTAAATTGTTATTTTACATAAAAAAGCTATCAAACGTGTTCATGGATATCCGATTAGATACCCTGATATCCACATATACCCAATTTTACTCAATCGGTATAAGTATTTTTTAAATTTCACTAATATGCTGGCCTTTAAAATTGTAACCAATAGTATTAAACATATTTTCTTAATAAATATCTGAATATAGACTGTTAGCTTTAACACTAGGAATAAATCTAATTTTTTTCCGAATTTCTTCAGAATTAATTATTAAAAAAAAAATGAGTTATCCCTTGGATTAAAAAATTTTTATAGTATATTTATGTATATCTTTAAACTTAGAATTAAAGAGTTTCTTTATAAATTTTTGTGTGATTAATATGAATTATTGTTATTAATATAATGGATTAAATTAATTAATTAAATAATTGATCGTTTTGATTATTGTTTTAAAAACACTGTATCATAGAATAGTTTAAAATTACTTAAAAAATTAATGGACCATCAGACACCTACGATCTTAAATATTTTTATTACATTAAAAAAAAAATGTATATATATATGATATTAATATCACTTATATATATATATTTGTATATTTTTTATATATATATGTTTGTACCTATGGATAAATAAAAAAGATGTGTTTAAATAAGTTAAAATATATTATTAAATTAAGAAAAAAAAAAAAATAAATAAAACTACAGTTTTGAGACTCTCTATACACCTTCAATATTAATCACAACTATTATTGTCAAGTAAAAAGTATGAAAATTATTCATATTTACATTCAATAAATATTGACAATTATTTTTATTCATTCGTGATATAGGAACAATAATATAGGGAATAAATGTGGATTTATGATATTTATTTATTTTCTTTTGAACTAGTAGATGTCTGAATTTCCTGGTCTCTCAAAAATCAAAACTGGTCATAATATTAGAAAAATGGTTAATTTGTGTCTTCTTTACTTGTTCCCGACCTCTGAGATGCAAATACTTGTTTTTAATTCAACATGGGCTTTTGTTTGCAAGCTTTTTAATTATTTTATACCAACCTACTAAAAACATAAACAAAAAAATAAGTACTTACCGCCATAGCAAAAACAGAATCTTAAACTTTTCAATACAAATTCTTAAAATTAAATGAGAAAATTGACAAGTAATATTGAAATACTCTTTCGACGATTAAGTACTTCATTGTTCAATTAAAATATCGACAAAATTTTTTACTCTGATCAATGTAAACTTTTAAATTGATGGATAAAACTTTTTGTTTGAAGCATATTTGCAACGATCAATAATGAATACTGTCAATTAATATTGAATGTGTCAGATAACCTTAAGTATATCAAAAAAATTGTACATAATTTTAAAAAATGTTACATATATTGAAAAAACTATAAAATGAATCTGTAAACTTACAAAATGTATTTAAGTAGCTTATTATTTTGTTTTATTTAAATATTTTGTTGAATTATTAAAATAAGTAAATTTCATTTCTAATATAAATATTTTCTTTTAATTTAAACTCTTCTTTTATCTGATCTTTAAAAATTTAAACTGACTTAAACTTGTTGAAAAAATTATTAACAAATATTAAGTACAATAAATCATTTTAATTCTCATACTTATAGTCTGTACGAAAATTAAATGTATTAAATCGTGTTTGATTTATGATAAGTGATATGATAACTTTCAAATATAAAAAAAACGAGGAAGAGTGTGGTAGAATAGACTGTGTCAACTCTGGGATACCCGTATGACCGTAACATATACATTATATCATCCGGTTAATTACTTTTGGCAAAATTTCAAACATACAGCTTTATTAGGTGTAGTGTAATGCTCATATAAAAGAAGGAGTTGTATGGCAGCTACTCGAACCCTCTGCAGTAGACCAACCAAATTTTGCAGAAACTTTGGTCATTACACTAAACTATTTTTAGCAAAATTTCAGACACCCAGCTTCAATAGGCATAGAGTAATGCTCATATAAAGTAAGAAGTTGTATGGCAGCTACTCGAACCCACTGCAGTAGACGAACCAAATTTTGCAGAAACTTTGGCCATAAAACAAAACTACTTTTGGTAAAATTTCAGACACGCAGCTGCAATAGGTACAGAGTAATATTTATATAAGAAAAGAAGTTGTATGGCAGCTACCCGAACCCATGAACCAAAATGGCTGGATTTAAATAGCGATGACGGCTATTGCAAAAAACGGATTTGCGAAAATTTCAAGATCCTAGCTCCTTTAGTTTTTGAGTTATCGTGCGGACGGACAGACGGACGGACGGACGGACATACATAGCTAAATCGATTTATTTTTCGATTCTGATCCGATCCATACACTTGAGTCTATATCTACCCCCCCTCCTTCTCTGCGTTACAAACGTAATGGCAAATTTATTATACCCTTTGACTATATAGTCATACGGATATAATAAAATAATATCGTCTAGAAGTGAGTTAACTAAATCTTAAAATTGTAAACAATTTACCTTATGTAATGAAATAATAGTTAAATACACAATTAAAATGTAATTATAAAACAACTAAATTACAATTACAAATTATAACTATTATACATTTTTAAAAGTTTTCTAGAATTGATTCAATGTTTAAAGACGAAAAAACTTGTAAAAAAATGTAATTTATAAATTCAGAATACATATTATCTTCTGTACTAATTATTGACTTTTTAGCACATATTCAAAAAATTTTGTAATAATGTGCCTATATAGTTTCACTCTGTGCGTCCGTCTGTCCGTCCCTTTTTACCTACGGCTGACTATAAAACAACAGCAACTGCTAGGTATTGCAATAAAAATAATTAAATGTTAAAACTTTTTTCTGTTACGGAGCTACAGCCCCTCAAAGTCATAAAAAGCCCTAAATTTAAACGGTTATAACAAAGTTTTATAAGGTATATTTTCAGCCTGAAAACGATAACAGCCAGCTGCAAATTAAAGCTAAATGTATAGGGTTACCATACGGTACTGAAATTACCGTTATCCAATTTTTGGCCCCTCATAACTTCTGAACGGCTCAATCTAGAAACTTGAAATTTTAGTTTAGGGGCAAGTTAGATCCTCAGAAATAAGTAAGAGTTAAGAAAACTTTTTTGTCACGCTCCTTGTTTAGGAACTGTAAGGAGTCGAAAGTTGAAATGTTGCTATTTTTAAGCACCTGTAACTTGAGTATCTGCCCAATTTTTTTTTTTTTAATATACAAATTTTAAAAGGCCAACATTATTTTTTAACATATGTTAAAGGATTTTCTTAAATTTGAAAGCCGTTCTATAAATTGAAGAAAGTGTCTCTCAGTTTTACCCATTTTTGTTTAGATAGTAAAATTCTAAGTAAAATTCCAAATTTTGCTGGAATTCACATTTTAATTCCTAGAACGTAAAAAAATGCAGGGGAGGGGGGAAGGAGTGAGGTTATTTACTTGAGGAATTTGGCAACCTTCTCTATTGAAGGGCTATTAGGACTTAAAAATTATAAATTTACTGTTTTTATAAGTAAGCAGTAACTTAGTCACCAGTGTATATATTTCCTAAATTAAAGGTTAACATTGAAACTTCAACATGAAGCGCACTATCTAATTTTGAAAATGTGCCTTATTAAAAAGCCCTTGGTTTTTTTCATCACTTGTTTTCAAATTCTATAGTTTTGTTCACATTTGTTCAATTCAATTCTGACAGTAATATGTAGTTATACAATAATTAATAGAACTTTTTTCCAATTTAATTTTATATAATTTTTTTTTTTTTCATAAATCGATTTTATTCAGAAATACTCAGAAATCTAATTTTTAATATAATTTTTAAACTAAAATAATGTAAACCTTTTAAAAATTATTAATTAAAAAAAATACCCAAAAAATGGCAACCGCAAGCAATGACACATTCTTAAACAATTGGCAAACTTATTAATTAAATTTCGGTTGAAATGAAAATTATAAATTAAATTTCTTATTTCTTAATTAAAAACATTTCTTTTAAAATAAAAAAGATTTTAAATTTAATTTAATGGTACATTTAATGGCCTTTAGTTTTTTCCGAAATAATAATAATAATAATTAAGAAGAGTTTGATTTCTATAGTACAGATTCATAATGAATGATTCTGTAATAATATTTAATATGATCTAATGTTGAAAGATAAATTTTTGTCAATTTCATCATTTTGAAAATCCATTTAGTTTAAATAATTAAGTTTTCAGTTATTTTTACTTTATTTATTTTTAGACATTCAGACATTAAATAAAAAAAAAATAAGTTTTTTTTTGTATTTTTGCCAAAAAGTAATTGTAATTATTTTAGCAATTATTGCTGATTGAAAAATAGGTCAGAAGAATACTGATCTTTCGTTTGTTGACCCAGATACATATTCCTGAAAAATTGAAATATTCTTCAATCAGGTTATCCAATATCTAATTAAAATGCCTAATCTAACCTTGAGTAGAAATTTATTAAAATATAATAATTAATAGTATAATAATTAATAATTTTATATTATTAATATAAAGAGAAATGTAAACAATGACCAGATAACTAAATAAATATTGAATGTAGGTAGTAAAATAATTTAATTAGTTATAAATTATTTCTAATTCAGAATTATCAAAAAACAAACAAAACAATTTTAATTATATACGTACATAATTATTATAATTTAAATAAAAAAAAAACTTTTTTTTAAGTATGACTAAGTAATTGTAAATAAGTAAAAGTAAGTACAAAAACAAAAAGAATAAAATCGATTAGAATTTAATTGAAGTGTGTGATAAGGCTATTGTCTCACATAACAATTGTGAGAATTTATTAAGTTTAATTTTAATAATAAAAGCATTAAATATATTCCAAATTTAATTTCTTTTCACTACTTATAGTATTTGTGGCAAAAAGAAATTTCTTTACCTATAGTTGCGAGAATTCACTTTTTCGTAAAATAGAATACAAAAACAATTACTTTCACAATTATATTTATTATACAGAGCTTCAATTCTAATAATCTGAATTCAGTAGTGACGAAAAAATGCAAATGAATTTTTACACTTTTATAGAATAAAAAAAAATTACTTTGTATAAGTAACTTTAAATTGTGATTCCTGATTATTCAGTATTGAAAAAGTAATGAAACAGTACTGAAATTTCATAAAATTAATGAAAAAGCATTACAGTACAGTTATTCTATATTGCTCTCTTTTTATACATAATAGTGTATTTATTCTTTATTCCACCATAATTAATTAAACTTAATTGCAATTAAAAACTAAATGGTGGTTATTATTAAATTTAAGCGTGAAAAAATTTTAAATAAGTATAAAATAAAATACTAAGTAGTTAGTTAGGTAAAATTAATATTTGAAAAGACATTGAAACAAAACTGAAATGACTAGTAATACTTATTCACTACTGAATATTTTCTGAAATAGCACTGAAAAGAACTACTACTCAGTATGAACTTTAAATTGCCACCATTCCTATTAATTTCAATAGAAAACAAGTACTTCCATTCAGTAGTGCAGAAGTACTTCTGGATTACCAGGAAATGTATCTAATAATTTAGGATTTATTAAATGTGGTTTATAAATTTATATAATTTTTTTTTTGGAATTTTAAAGTAAGCAAAGTTTACAAATATACATTTTTAAAAGTACACAGTTTTTTATAACTGTACTAGTAAATATCAATTACTAGTAAAAAGTAATTGATATTTTTGTCTTTCGGTAATTGAATGCAAATAAAGTAATTAGTTAATATAATTAGATATAAATAAGAAAAGTACTGAAATTTTAAATAAAAATAAACTATAAGTATTAAATTAATTTACAAGTTTTTATTTAGTACTTATTTAGAAAAAGTTAAAGGGTTAATGTTTTTATTTTCTTGTGTTTGATTAAAGAATTTATTATTTGATAGTTTTGTTCAATATTTGTATGGCATCAATTATCAATATTTATAAGTCATAACATGTTAATAAATTTTAAGTTACATGATTAATGGTATATATCCATATTTCCATAATAGTATATCCATACTATTAATCATGTAACTTATAAGAAAATATGTAATGGGTAATGTTTGTGTGTATATATTAACTGCTGTGTGCATTGTATATATATATTTTGAAATTTTATGTGTGTATATATAATATTTTAACAAAAAGGGTAAATAAATACTTTTATTTATTTAGTAAACAAAATCTTTTCTGAATAAGTGTTCACTAATACCATTATCTTTGCTAATACATTCAAAACCTTGACCATCGTTTATTATTTTTTTTTAAAAATATTTCATACTAAAAAAGTTTATATAAATTTGTCCATCTTCCTGTTATCTTTACTCTATGATAGAAATTTAGATTTGATTCATTTAGATTTTAAAAACCTTTGATTTTACATTGATTTGAAATTCAGAAACCAAAATCTACAAAGCTATTTACTCTCTTGGTTATTTAAAATTAAAAATAAAAGCAACTGAATATTAAATATAACGCAATTACGCAAAAGCTCTGTAAAGTTTAATTACAATATAATGACTATTTATACATTAAATTTTTAAATTTAATATTTAATTTATCCAGAAATATTTTGGTAACCTCAAATCGTTTTTTATTACTTTTTACGAAATTTTCTACCTTTAACTGCAGGACCAAATAAATATTGGAGTGGAAATAGTAGGCTAGTTGTTAAACTAAGCGATTCATCTAAGAAAAAGTTAGAATATTCTAACCAGTTATTTTAGAAGGTATAGATATAAGATAAGTAAAATAATAAGCAACTTACTGCCTACTTCCTATGAAATATAAAATCTGTCAAAACGTTTTTAAAAAACTCGAGTTAGCCAATGATTAAACATAACTCTATAATTTAATATTATTATTGTTCTAAAATGTCCGTTCTAGTAGCGGTAATTAAGTTTAAAGTATTGGGTCAGCTAAAACTTATATGCTTTGAAATTCATGGGAAAGTCCCGGTTTTGAGAATAACATGTAATTAAAGAGTATCGATATCTTCAATAGTACGTTTATCTAAATGTGTTGTCCCCAATTTTTTAATTATATTTTAAATATTAACCTTTGTAGGCCCTTTATGCTAAAATAGGAAATTTATTAAATATGTATAGTTTAGACGAGACTTTGGCTTCCTTGTGTTTTGCGCATCTTAACTAATCAATTATCAGTCTATTTAATATAATTTTATTTAAAGGCTGTGGCTCCACAGTGAGTTGTGTTCTTTTTTTTAAAATGAATATGTGTGTATCCACTGTATATTTTTTAGATTGTAGGTTTTTAATAACTTTTCGATCATGTGTTTTAGTAAAAATAAAAACTAAAACAAAAAAGCTATAAAATAATTAATAACTAAGTAGATGAAATTTTTTTTATCAAACTTTTAAAAAAATTAATTTTTTGTCAATTTTGTTAAATAAACATTCAATAATAAGATAATAAATATTTTATCAATGAAATTTTAATATTGTTATTATATAAATTTATTTATGATTAAAATTTATTTTCAGATGG
Organism: Dolichopus griseipennis; assembly: GCA_963082915.1. NCBI lineage: Eukaryota > Metazoa > Arthropoda > Insecta > Diptera > Dolichopodidae > Dolichopus > Dolichopus griseipennis. Next base: position 14,825,464 of record OY720443.1, on the reverse strand, counting down.
CGTGGGAGTATTTATAAACTAGTTTGGTTGGATTTAACAGCATTTTTATTCTTTTATTATGTTTTAAATATAGTTTATAGAACGGCATTAAACCCAAGTCAAAACCAAGTCAAAAAAAGTAAGTAAATATTATATAAGTTTGTACCTAAAATCTACTAAATATGTAATAAAATATTGTTTACATATTTCATCAAATTTTTAATTATAATTAAATTTTTATCAGGTAAATAAATGTCGAGATTTTATTGTATAACATTTAGACTACATAAAACCATTTATTTAATTATCAATATTTTAATATTTCTTTGATGTACGAGTACATAATAATAAAATTTCAGACACACTTTTAATGAAAACATTATCTACAGATAAGGTAGAGTTAATTTTTTTTATATTGGTTTTATACACACGGAAACTTAAATTATGTAAAAGAAGGCGCGAATTGAAAGAAATTTTTAATAGAAGAAGAATAGGAGCTCCTAAAAATTAAATTAAATTCATAATACTATAAATTTCTTTTATGTTAAAATTCTATTTACTATTAATTTAATTTTAAAAATATTTCATAAATGATTGGTTAATATAAATTATATATGAATTTATTAATTTATTTTAATATATTTAAAAAAAAATAATTTTATTTATTTTTTAATTTATAGAATTTTCGAAAGCATTGTACAATATTGTGCTGTTTATAGTAATTTAATTCCATTATCTTTTGTTTTGGGCTTTTATGTATCAATTGTTATGACACGATGGTGGAATCAGTATACAAGTATTCCATGGCCAGATCCAATAGCAGTTTTTGTAAGGTAAATAATACAAGTTCACAAAATAATAAAAAATATAAAAAAAATATATTTTCTTTGTAGTGCAAACATTCATGGTCAAGATGAACGGGGACGTGTAATGCGACGTTCTGTAATGCGTTATGTTTGTCTTTGTCTTACTATGGTACTAATAAATATTTCTCCAAGAGTTAAAAAACGTTTTCCCACGCTAGACAATTTAATTGAAGCTGGTCTTTTAGTTGAAAATGAAAAAAATATTATTGAAAAATTAAATGTTAAATTTCCACGGCATTCCAAACATTGGTTACCGATTGTTTGGGCTGCGAGTATTGTTACAAGAGCTAGAAAAGAAGGTAGAATACGTGATGATTTTGCTGTTAAAACAATTATAGATGAATTAAATAAATTTCGTGGCTTATGCGGTAAATTAATTGCCTATGATACAATTAGTGTGCCTTTAGTATATACACAAGTAGTAACATTAGCTGTTTATTCATATTTTTTAACGGCTGTAATGGGACAGCAATGGGTAGAAAATAAAGAAATTGCATCTGGTTATTTAAATCGAATTGATATGTATTTTCCAATATTTTCGTTATTACAATTTTTTTTTTATATGGGTTGGCTTAAAGTGGCAGAATCGTTAATTAATCCATTTGGTGATGATGATGATGATTTTGAGGTATAATCATAAACCAAATATAATACTAAATATATGTATATTATTTTAATTCACCTTTTTTTAGGTTAATTGGATTGTTGATCGAAATTTACAAGTTTCATATATGATCGTTGATGAAATGCATCACGAACATCCGGAGTTAATTAAAGATCAGTATTGGGATGAAATATTTCCAAATGAATTACCATATACAATTGCATCAGAAAGATTTCGTGAAGAGCATCCAGAACCATCGACTGCAAAAATTGAAGTATCTAAACAAGCAGCTATGCCGACAAATATGTCAAGTGTTCGTGTTGATGAATTGGTCGGTAAAATAAATGTTGGACAAAATGATCAAAATCAAAATGTCCAACCAAATCAATTACAATCAGTTCATTATGAATTTCCAAAATCTAATGAGGAGGTTAGAATCAAGAAATATTTGAAAGTAGTGTTTATATTCGGGTGAAATGAATTTTTATTAAGAGTTAATAAAATTAAAATTTTAATAAATTTTTCTAGATATTTTTTACCTTACCTGGAAATTTATTAAAAAGACTTAAAAGTAATACATAACTTTGTTAAACCTCAATGTTTTTTTAATGTTGTAAAAACCGATTTTGATTAGTTGATTTTTTTAATTTAATAAGTAAATGTTTAAATGTGAAAAAATTGTTATTATGTTATTAACATATAAATTAATTATAAGCGTTTATTTTAAATTTATACAAAGCACTATACAAAGAAAATATCACCTAATTTATTTTGTTTCATATTCTATTAATAAAAAAAATATGCCGCAAACAAATGGTTTAAGTTTAACAAAATTTAATCTATGTAGCTTCAAACTAATTTTTTTTTTTTCGCAGACGACTTCTAACTTTGTAAATTAAATATTTATTTAGAATGTTACTAACTTGAGGGTTGATATTTTTATATAATAATTAAAACTTACAATAAGAAAATAAAAATTTACGGATTAAAGTAGAATTTCTTTAATAAATAAAAAATAATTAAATAGAAAAAATCTTTTTAAATATATATTAACAAAACTAATAAATAAAAATTAGCAATTATATTATTTTTTTATAACTACTTATCTTTGGGGTTAAAAAGTTTTAAAATAATTATTGTATATAAAATATTTTTTTTAATATTAACCTTATTTTCTTTTTAAATAATATTTAACTAAGCTTTTAAAAAATGACGGGCAGGATTTTGCAAATATGCAGTAATTTATACGCTTGCATTTAAGTTTTGCTGTGTGGGATTTATTTGATTCTAATTTCCTTTTGATACTCACTCACTCTAAATTTATCATTAAATTTTTGTTTTTGGTTTCAATTTAGTAAATATATAAACTAAAAAAAAAAATTTTTAGCAAATATTTTAAGTAAAATTGAAATTTGTTTTTAATTTTCAAAAAAACTATTTTCATATAATGTTTATACATAAATTTTTATTGAAATTTAATGTTTATATATTTTTTAAATTGTTTATATTTGCACGATAATTAATTGGATTAAATGTAGTTAATTAAATTAAGCATTCTTTTGCAATATATTAAATTAAAAGTTTTAATTTTAAAATTATCTATTTACTATAAAATTTTTTAGGCAGATGATGCAAGCGGAATTCATTTTACAGCTGGTAATGGCAAATTACGTCTTCCGTCAAGAGGTTCATCACCATCTCTAGCAAGTGTTAGTGGTACTATGTCAAGAGTTAATACAGTAGCATCAGCTTTAAAAAGATTTTTGAGCCGTGATGGCGCGACAACACCAACATGTGAAACACCGCAAATGAATACTCGTTTACCAGGCTCTGTTAGTTCAGCCAGTCTAGTAGGTCAGCAGAAAACTTTAAGTACATCAGCTGGAACGGCTGCTGCTACTGGTGGTAGCATGAGAATTGCCGATCAAGTTATTGAAGAAGTTGATGAACAATTAACAATAACATCTTTGCGAAATGACAGTGCACACAAACCACATGCTCAAGATATATTTAAAGATATCCCAGGTCCACCACCATCTTCAAAACCAGTAGATGTTCCATTTTCAAAATCTCCACAATATGTGAGAACCCAATCTCACACTGGCGATATTGCTATGCATCCATATTATTTTCCTCCGGGTGGGGTCGATGTGTTATTGAGTAGTTCAGCACCTCCTCGGGATGATTTAATACTAGGATCTAGTGTTAAAGCTTCACCATTAGGCGAAAGTAATGGTAGTCTGTTCCAAAGTGGTGATATTGGTAGTAGAGAAACAGGTATTTATTCGTGCTATATAATATTATAATTGTATATTATCAAACATATTTTCCGTATAGTTGGAGACGTTGATAATAGGTCGATTGGAAATGATCCAACAGAAAGTATGGATATAGAAGACGATTTTGAACGTTTGAGATTGACTCGAGAAAAAGAACGAATAGAGAGACAAAAACAAAAAATCGCTAGATCAATTAGTACACAACCCACACAAGCTTCCTTGGCAGGTATTGAAGTTTCTTCAGCCGCAGGAGATCAACTAATTGACATAACTGCAGGAAGTTTACCCTCGTCTCAACCTGATACCCCAGTTACTGTAACCGATCAACCTTTATAGCGGCGGGATACATCAGTTAAATTTTATCTTCATAATGATTAAGAAGAATAGTGAAAATTTATTTTTGACTTTATTTTCTTTGATTTCGAATCATTTATATATACATGTGTATATATAAAATTTATATATATATATATTTTTTTTTGAATTCATCTTTATAATATTATTTATTTAAAATTAGATTTAGTGACAAAATTTAAAGAAAAAAAAAATTTTAAAGAAAATCTGGCTTTTGATTCTAATATTAACAAATTTTTAATGATAAAAAATAAAATTAAAAAAATATGTGCCTGAATTGGTTTAAGCAATTTGAAAAAGTATTCCTTATTAAATTTTCTTTGGGCATTCAAATTTAATACCTAAAAGTATGCAAGTTATATTTAATGATATAATTTAAAATATATTAAAATATATTTGTAAAAAGATGGTTTTAAAATATTTCAGTATCATTTATGATATGTAATATTAATATATAAAATAAACAAATATATTTGTAAATAATTATTTGTATAAACTATTAAGATTGTACCTAAATAACTAAGTATTACTCAATTTATTTTTAAGCTAAAAAAACTTCAATGTATAACTCAACTTGACGGTATGTGATTCATTAAAAAACAAATGTACACTACGTGTAAAATAATAAAAAATACTAAGTATATATTTTACTTAGAAGTTTAAAATTTAAATTATATTTCTTTTAAAAACAAAAATAATAATAATTATTACAAAAATAATAACTATGTAGTTAAATAAAAATAAATAAATGAATGATAAATGAAAATTTTAACATTAAAAATGTATAAACATTTTAATTATTAGTTAATAAATTGAGTTTACATTTATAATACCATTTTTTAATAAAAAAATACTAAAATCAATAGTTGAATAAAAATGAATAAAATACAAATATTACTAATATATATTGCTTTATTTATAAAAAAAAACTTTTAATATTGTAGATATGACCAAAAACTACAAATTGTAATATTTTAAATGTATCTCGAAAATCAATATTAGTAAAATTTTTTATCTTTACAAATTTAATTGATATTTAATTAAAATCTTAAGCTTACAGATATTAAGAAAAATAGTTTTCCGCAATTGTAAAACTTTGAAATTGGGTTGTAATTTTTTGTTTTATAATTTGTTTTTGAATAATAAAAAAATATATTTGAATTTACATAACAATTAATTATAAATATTTTATAAATATCAAAACCGCTTCATAAATTTATTGTAACTTTAAAAAACTTATTCTATTTTTTTTCATCTTTTATTTAAAAACCATTCATTTCATGTAGTATTTTGAGGAAAATATAAATTATTTTTTTTTGTAATCGAAGCTGAAAACATACCTTTAATTTCTGTTATGGCTTTTTTCTGATTTTAGAGTTAATTTAGAAAAAGCAATAATTATATTTCTAGAAAATAATTAAAAATTTATTTTTTCAGAACTTTTTGAAATCCAAAAAAGTTGTAACATATATTTTTAAAAGACAATATTATATTCTAATAGTATTTAGAAAACATTTATAATCGAACTAACTTGAAAGATCTTACTTTTTTAAAAATTTCATATTAATTTTATAAAAATTAAAAAAATTTAAATAATCAACACATTCCAAAATAAAACGTATCACAACAAAAAAAAAAAAAGTTTTACCTTAAATAAAAAAAACTAAAATAAATTAAAAAGAATAAACGCACTTGCGTTATAATTAAAAAATTAATAAAAAAAATTACAACATTTAAATAAAATATTTTACACTGGTTTATTAACCACGTTTTTAATTTTATTTAACTCATATATTAAATTTGAATAAGCTGAAAGAAAAACTTTCATATCAAATTGTTATTTTGTAAAATACTGATATTATTAAAGAAAAGAAATATTTACGTTATTTATTTTATTTGAAAAATTTACTCAAGTGTATAATTTATTAAAATCAATAATATGATAGCAAAAATTAAAAAAAAAATATTTAATTAACTCAAATTTATTAAAACTACAGTGATATTTTTTTAAGAATATTATTTTTATAGTGCCTACATATTATTTGTTGCAAGAGTTAAAATTATTAATAATTCGATGTAACAAGTTTGTAAAACATTAAAGAATACCGACTTTTTTGAATAAAAATATTTTTTATTTTTAGATTTTTATTCTTTTTCAGAAACAAATTTCTATAAAATTTTAATAAATTATATTTAATTTTGAATACGTGGTATGTTTAAAGAATGTGTACCAATTTGACTTTTGAATATTTAGGTAAAACTGCTACTATTACTACTTAAGTAAAATAGAGAATATATGAGTTTAATACTAAATTCTAAATTAAAATTAATAGATTTTAACTTATATTAATTAAAAACTATAGTTTCGAAACACAAATACATATATTTAAAATATCTTAATGGTACCTTAAAAAGTTTAAAATTCAAATTGGCACATGTTAAACTAATTTTGTATTTTTATATATACATAGTTTTAGTATTAGACAAAAAAAAAAATATATAAATTTGCTCCACAAAATAATGTTTATATTATTGAAAATTTTGTTTATAAATGTTGCACACAGCTCTAAAAAGTTTTTATAATACATGATTAAGAAAATTAAAAATTACGTTTTGATCCGTTTTTCAAATTTTTTAATTTTATTGGAAGTTTCCTTACATTTGCAATATTTAAAGCAGAATATATTCCTTCTTTCATACAGAAATTTCTTGAACATTTTTAGTCTACAAATTATAAAAATGAAGACGATATTTTCGCAAAAACTTAGAAAAGTGAGAAATAAAAAATTTTAAATGCTAAACATGATAATTATGTAGATTATACCGAAAATAATGAATGATAGAAAAATGCGTCAATTCTGTAATACTAGCTCGAACATAATCAACCCTATTCTCAATTCCCTCGTAGACAATTAAATCTGCAATGGCAACTTTGAGATTTGAATTCATTTTTCTAAGTAAAAATATAAATAAAAATTATATTGTTTTCATTAATCAAAAAAATATTTTGATAAAAAAGTATTTTATTTTATAAATAAACGAGGAAGAGTGTAGTAGAGTAGACTGTGTCAACTCTGGGATACCCGTATGACCGTAACATATACATTATATCATCCGGTTAATTACTTTTGGCAAAATTTCAAACATTCAGCTTTATTAGGTAGAGTAATGCTCATATAAAAGAAGGAGTTGTATGGCAGCTACTCGAACCCTTTGCAGTAAACGAACCAAATTTTACAGTAACCTTGACCATTACACTAAACTATTTTTGGCAAAATTTCAGACACCCAGCTTCATTTGGTGTAGTGTAAAGCTCATATAAAAGAAGGAGTTGTATGGCAGGTACTCGAACCCTCTGCAGTAGACCAACCAAATTTTGCAGTAACTTTGGCCATTATACTAAACTACTTTCAAAATTTCAGACACGCAGCTTCCATAGATATAGAATAATGCTCATATAAAATTAGAAGTTGTATGGCAGGTACTCGAACCCGTGGACCAAAATGGCTGAATTTAAATAGCGATTCCGTTTTTTGCATAAAAACGAATTTGTGAAAATTTCATAATCCTAGCTCCTTTACTTTTTGAGTTATCGTGATGACGGACAGACGGACATACATAGCTAAATCGGTTTATTTTTCGATTCTGATCCGATCCATACCCTTGAGTCTATATCTACCCCCCTCCTTCTCTGCGTCACAAACGAAATGGCAAATTTATTATACCCTTGCACTTTATATACGGGTATAAAAATGGTGAGATAATATTTCATATTATTTTGTTCATATTGAGTTTGACTATCATTAGTTGTTTTGCTATTTTTTTCTTAAAAATATAATTAAAAATTTTTGGAAAATTAATTATAATATTATTATAAAAAAGTTTACTAAAAAATTTAATAAAAATTTAAGTTTATTTTAAACTTTTTATAAAAGCTGTATGACAGCTACTAGAACCCACCCAGTAAACTATTTAAATTTTAGTAGAAAAGAATTATATCAATTGAAAGTTAATACATGCTAAATGTGATTTGTAGATTTTTAGAGAATATGAACTTTATTTACCTATCTTTAATATTATAAATCACATAGGATAGAATCAATAAGATAAATCATTATTTATTTATTTATTTTTTTTTAAATTAGAAAACACAAGCCGTTTTACCCTTTTCCATTTCCTAAATTCGAGTAAATCGATGAATTAACAACTAAGATTTTTATAACAATCACAACTTAATATTCATTAATTGTTAAATTGTTATTTAGAACAAATAAAATACATATCAATTAAAAATAGACATAAAGGTTTATGTTGACACTTTTTATTAGTGTTTTTTTACATATTTAAATGACATTTACTATATTATATAAAAAGTTTAGGTTTCTTAAATCTTAAAATGGTAGAATTTTATTCACTATCCTTTTTGTCCGAATCCACACTGTTTTCGTCTCGTTTTCCATCTAAATCAAAGAAAGTAAAAATTTTTTTTTTAAAAACAATAATTTTAATCTAAGTTTAAATATTACCATCACTAGCAGAAGAAGGAGGAAGTGGCTGACCAGTTGATGGACCCTGTGGTGGACCTCCGGCAACTTGTCCCTGGGTTGGTGGCCCATATGAATTATGATGACCTTCCATTTGGGGCGGCATATGTTGAGTTGGCGGTTGCCCGGTACCGTGTTCGTAATGCATGGGGGGACCAGTTGGTCCGGGGCGACCCATATAATGACCAGGTGGAGGTGCATATTGTTGATGATAGGGATATGGAGCATATTGCCCATACGGTTGTGGTGGGGGATGTGCACCATACTGTGGAGCATAGTAGGGAGATCTAGGAGGACCTGGTGGAGGAGCATAGCCACCGTAATTTGGATGCATTCCAGGATGATGACTACCCATGTGCGGGGACATATGATGTCCTGGAGGACCATGATGAGTTGGTGGAACAACAGGAGGTGCATCTTGACCAGGTGGACCCCCCGGTGGATGTGGCTGCGGTGGAATATGTTGTTGCGGCGGACCTGTAGGTACTCCTGGTGTTTGAGTTTGATTTGGTGGCATACCAACAGGTGGAGTTGGTTGCATAATTCCAGATGGTGACATAGGACCGCGATGTGGACCAGAACCACCTTGCATAGGATTTATAATAGATGATGGATGTACGGGATGAGGTGGTTCTAATTTCTGATCTGAATGTACATCATGTTTAGATTGAATTTCACCAGGTTTATCCCAACTTTCAGTAGATGCTTTTCGACCCTTATTAACTTTCGGTGAATCAATTCCAAATTGATTTTCTTTTACTAAGTGTTGATTATTTGGAGGAGTTTTTGGTTTATCAATGGCCATTGGTGGTGGAGGCGGTAAATTTGGTTTCATACCAGCTCCTGGAATGATAGCAGGGGCGTGCTTCGATGGCGGCTCAATGTCCATGTCCATTGGTTCATTTTGATCTTTTAAATTATCATGAGTTGTTGATGAATTTGTATTTCCTGGGGCACCTTCTCCTGTCATACCAGTAGACATTTTTGGAATTGGCAATGAGGTGGGGTTTAATTGTTGACTTATTGGAGGAGTTTGAAGATTCGCGCCTTGTGAGGTTTGTTGAACTTGCGGTGACATTTGATGTGCAGATGGCATTGTATTTTGCTGAGATGATGTTATACTTTGATTAGGAGCAGGTGTGCTAGGTTGATTGTTCTGAGCAATTGAACTTGAAATATTAGGTGTCAGTGGTTGACTAACTTTTGATTCATCTGAACGAATTGTGGTTGTAGAGGTTTGCATCACTGATTTTTGTGCACTGCTTGGTGTTTGCTGATTAGGAAGACTTCCTGGAGCAAGAGGTTCATCCGCCTTTGAACGCTCACGTTTTAAGTCTTCGTATGCTTTTTGAACCATTTTTTGAAATGTGTCATCATCGACAGCAGGCTTGCAGTGTTTTTTTAATTCTTCTTGAAATATTTCACTTGATTCAAGCAATTTTCTCTTTTTCATTTCAAATTTTTCTTCCATTTGTTGAAGTTCAGCTTCTAATTTAGTTTGATGCATGGTTAATGATGTTACTTGTCTTTTTAAAACTTGCATTCGTTGAGTTGTTACAACAGATCTTACGTCTGGAACAATAGCATCAGAAAATATTTCATTAATAAGTCGATGATTTCTTATAAATCTAGCATAAGCTACATGCTTCACAGAATATCCATCATCTTGATCTAAACGAAAATTTAAACAAAGACAAATATGAATATAAAGATTTATATTATTTTAATATTAAATCATATTTTAAAAGAATTACAAATACAAATATTTTTCTGAATAAATTACTATCAGTTAATTTTTCAACTATCATATACTAATTTGAAAAATTTTAACGATATTGGTAAATTTTTCCAAATAAAAATTGAAATAAAAAATATACCTATTGCCCAAGAATAAAAAACCCAACTTTTTATTTTTAACGTTAAATTATTAATGTTGATTAATTTAAAGAACTGTATGAAATATAATTTTTATTGGGAATTCCCAAATAACACAACATTTCCTTGACGAATTAAAAGAAAAAATCGAAAAGAAAAAAACTCAAAAGTATTTTTACATAATAAAATTTTTTTTTTCAACTTCGGCAATGCACATAGAAGAATGATTCGGTCAACAAAAACCTACTTAAGTATTATTTATTTATTCGTTTAGATCAAAACTAACTAATGTAAAATATTTATCTACTTAAAGTTAAGCTTAAAATTAAAAACATTAGAATCTCATTAAAAGTAACTCCTAAATGTTTTTTAAAAAATTAGTTTTATTTTTAATAATAATTCAAATCCCATTAATACTTTCAATCTGCTACCTTTTTAACTAATTATATCCTATGATTTTAAGGAAACCATCATACCATCTGGAATTTCAATTATGAAGCCTCTAGCCTCTATATATTACATCTTGCGATCAAAATCAAAAAAAAATCATTCTGCCCTATTTTAAAATTAATAGTACATTAACAATATTGGACCAATTAAACTGATCTTGAATCTACATTTTTTATATTTATTTTTCTAAAATTGTCGTTTTTTCAACCTCAAAATTTATTATAATTAAAGTTTTTAAAAAGATTTTATTATTGAACTTGAAATATTAGGTGTCAGTGATATATCATCAGTATATAAAAATAAAAATTTAACTAGATTCTACTGTAATAAAAGCTAAAATCAAGAATAACCACAAAATAAAAAAAATTTAAATCATTGGTAATTTCAATCTGGGGAAACCCGAACATATTTTTATGCTTGAATATATTCACGACATTGCAATCGAATTATTTCTATATTAAATTTTATATATATATACATAAATTAATAAAGTTGTTAATATAAATCTGAAGAGCACAAAATAGCAAGTGATGAAAATCATTTATCAGTCGAATTTGCAGTACAAACTACAAAAAGTTGATAACAATTTGATTTTTGTAATATGACGTGTCTCTCAATTATACTTACGGCGTTTTTTTTTAAATCAGAGCGAGCTCAGAGCGTGCTCTACGTGCTCAGTGGAAATATATCGAGCACGACTGCGCTAAATAAAATACAAAGATTTTTTGACGTTTGTTTTAGATTTTACTTGTAAAATAAAAGTCAAAATGTTTAGTTTATTTTAAGTTATCCATTTTAAATTTAATTTTTTGACATTTTAAAACGTTACTAAAATAAAAATGACAGTTTTTTCAAATCGTATTTTTTCATTAAATTTGAGCGTACTCAGATCTATGCTCAAATTTAAAACGCCTTTATTATATAATTTCTTATAATTATTTATAAAAAAATTTCGGAATACGAGTAATTTAATCCTAATGACCAATTACAACAATTAGACAAATTAAAACCATGTCAACATTTCAAATTTTTGAAACAAAGCCGGATCTCTAAACATACATATGTATATAGATAAGTCCGTCTCTTGTTAATCTATTCTTGTCCTGTCCCAAACAATGCATTATTATAATTTTTTATATTTTAATTCATAAAGTCTAAAGTGGTTTTATGATTTCAATCTTAAATACGTAATAAGCGTTAATCAATCACAAAAAAAAAAATAAAAATACACAGTTCACAGTTTAGTTTAATGTCCTAATTTTCTATGCACAAAATAAAAATAACATTTTGTATTCATTTCATACTCTCACTTGTATGTTTTGTTTTGTAGATGACAAAATCGATCGTAAAGAAATCACACAAAAAAAATAAAAAAGTCACAATATGACATAACATGTGCTAAAACCTCAAACCTGTTTATTTTTTTTTTTTTTTGTTTGAATGAAAATTTAAAGTTAATAATAAAAACAATAAACATTTTTACATTAAAAAGTCAAATGATATCTTTACATACATACATACAGATGTAAATAAATCTTATATCCAGTGTTGCCACTTCAAAATTTTCAATCCGGTCAAATTTGACAGTTTGACTGGAAAACTTTTTAAAAAATTCTGTCAAAAAATCCAGTCAAAAGTTTTTAGAGTAAAATTCTGTCAAAAAATCGGTCAAAATAAAAATTTAATTAAGAAAGACTTAAAATTAAGTATGTATAATGAAACATGTACATAATTTCTTTGTTTAGATTGATTTATGGAGCGTTGCTTTTTATAAATTCGCAATACCTAATATAACTAATGATATAATGTGACCATGTCGAAGATTTATTTATTTATTATTTCAAATAAAGTAGGAAAATATTTATTTCAAAATATCAAATAAAGATTATCATAAACAAAAAAAGTTGTACTAACATTAATCAAAAACATTATTCCATAAATAAAAACAAAACTTATTTCATACATTAAACGAAAACAAAAATATATTTTATAAATTAAAAAAAAACAAAACTTATTTCATACATTAAACAAAAATTATTTCATTGCACCAAAAAAATATATACATATTCTAAAAATAAACTAATTAAAAAATTTCTTCTATAAAGTAAATATCCAAATCTTCTTCACTGTCGTTTTGGTATATATCTTTTTTACCTATTTTATTAATAACTTCTGGTGGTATTTTCATATTGTACCAATTTTCTTTTGGCAAATGATTTCTTATAACCAAAACAGTGTTAGTTAGTTTAAGCTGCATTCTATTTCTCAGCTTATTTTTCACTAAATTTAGTTGGCTAAAAATTCTTTCAATTTCAGCATTGGATATAGGTAGAACCAATGCTTTAATTGCAAATTTTGCCAAATCATAAAATGGATTTTCCCCAGTTGCGTCCTTGTAGTTAAAAATTTCACACCACAATAAAGTTGTGTCGTGAATATTTGTCCAGTTAACTATTGATAAATTATTCCATTGGTTACAAATAGAATCAATAGTAATACTATCGTAATCAAATTCAGCGTCAACGAATATTTTTTAAAAATATTTTAAATTTTTAAAAATATTCGTTGAAACGAAATTCTGTCAAAATCGGTCAAATAAAAAAATAAATCAGTCAAAAATCCAGTCAAAATATTTCAAGTTTTTTTCCAGTCAAAGAATATTTTTTCCGGTCAAATTTGACCGGAATTCTGTCAAAATGGCAACACTGCTTATATCATTATTTTTATATATTTACACCTCTTTTTTAATCATATTATAAATTATAATATGATTACTTTTTTTTTTAACTTTTTTTTTATGTTGTAATTTGTATGACGTAGAAGAGAGTCAGTCGCATAGATATGCAACAAACAAAAAACACTGCAAGGTAAATGTATACAAGTACTTCTTTTTTTTTGTAAATGTAGCCATGAGGAATTCCAATCTTGTAATAGGTACATAATATTACCTACCTTCTATATTTCTTTTGAATTAACTACATATGACTCATTCATTGACTGACTACATATTTATACTATAATATAGATTTTTAATGATATTTTACTAGGTACAGTCATACAAAAATAAAAATCAAAATTAAATTATATATTCGATTAAAGTGTACATTAACCTCGACCTGTTTGGGTAAATCCAAATTTAAAAAGACCAATATGCACACAAAATGAAAATATTAAATGTATTCTGTTAAAAAAAAATAAAAAAAAAATAAAAAAATAAAAAACAAATCTGTAAAATACACAGATAATATTATAAAAAAAAAATTTACAATAATAATATTAACCGTAAGTATAACAATAATAGTAATCATTTGCTTCATAATAAATAACAGTAACAAAATAAATAAGTAACGTGGTGTATAACGTATATTATGTAAGATGAGTGGGTTTTAAGATACACTTTGACTTAAGCACTTTTTTTTCTCTACATTTGCGTTTCTTGATTTTAATAAAGGCCTAAATTATTTTACTTTTATATTTTTCTCTTTTTACAATATGCCGGATTTTATTTTTTTTTATTTAGTTATATTCTGCTTAAAGAAGGTAAGTATGTAAATACTAAATTTAAATTTTTATAAAATTTTTTATTTTTTTTTTTTTATGGTCTTATTTAAGTTTATGTAATTCTTACAGTTGAGTGAGATGGGTATATAGGTGAAAAATATGTAACATTATAGTTTACTGAAAAATACGAATAAAAGAAAATATTTAGCATCATACTGAAATAGAAAAGTTGTTACTTAATTAAATTAGTAATTTAGGAACTTTAGCTTGGACTTTGGTATGTAGAATCCCAGCCATATATAGCTACCAGAGATTAAAGGTAGAAAACCATTTCCAAACAAATTTTTCAGTTTAAGCTTTATATTCAGTATCAATACAATAGCAAAAAATGTTATAATATCCGCGGTCAAAAATAAATCTAGGAAATCAATTTAATGCGCATTATAACGTTTTACGAGTACATATTCAAAATAAATATCTGATCAATGGCGTAGTGGAAAAAACGCCGCCATTCATGTGGAAAGTCTCGGGTTCAAACCCCTGTCAGATCATATATAATAAAACAATATCATAAAATTGTATAATTATATCCTAATATAAGATAAGATTTAATATAAATATATATAAATAACTCTTGTTTTAGGATAATAGATGGCACACAAAATTAACATCTGTGTATTCATAATCTTATACAATAGCTACAGCCAAGTAATCAACTCCAGAGTAGTGAATATAGAGATTAAAAAAACTGAAGCCTAGTCTAAATAGTCTTAGTGAATGCCATATACTCCAAGGAGTGGAAAAGGAATAAGACATATTCAAAATACATAAATTCCTATCTTATACAAATTTAAATCATATATATAATTCTATAAACAATAGAACTCTCACAGTCTATAAGTAACTATAGAATGAAATTAATTGTTAGTCTTTCCGACTATTCCCTTTTTTTAAATTTTATTTATGTTTTACTTTATAATTTTTTATGATCTATCTTATGACCACGAATGTTTGCTTTAATATTTTAAAATAGGACTGGTGTTTTTAAAGTGTTAGAAGTCGCACATAACTGTGGTTGGGCACAATAACCTTCGTTGATTTTCACCATCCTTACCCGAAGAAAAACAATAATGTGTATATAAATATACAATAAAAACCACATCCCATTATGCAAGTTAGAAAAGTTTATATAATCCATCTTGGATATATATCTATTTACCTTTTAATAACTTGTGTTTTTAAGTTAAATTTAACATTTTAGTTAAAAATTATAACCGCATATAAAAAAAAATACTCTAAATAAAATAATAAGGTATTATTAACATTAAGTATTATATAATTAACACAAGCTGAATTTTTGTAATTTTTGTAGAAACAGTAGTAAAGCGAAATATAGTTTATTTATTTATTAATTTTGGTGTATAGTATTTATTACTATAGATATTTTAAGTTGTACTTTAAACCAATAGCCTTGACAATTATAGTTAATCATTTTTTTCAATTTTGCATATTAACTTCTCTTAAATTAACTACAATTTTAAAAAATTGGATATTTAAATAGAACAGCCGAGTTTTCAACGATTTAGTGAATATAACGATCTTTAGGATCGACGATTATTTTATGTAATCACAAAAGGAAAATCAATTAAATTTTTGTTCCAGAAACATGAATGCAAATTCTTCTTCTGGAATGAATCTTCTTTCTTCAATTTTCTTCATCTTAAGTCTTATTTAATGTTAATATAATTTTTTTAATAACTGCATACCATTTTTCATTTTAACTGCTATTAATTTTTAAGAAAAAAATTGCAAAATAAAACAATATAGGATATAAATATATGTATCTATATGTATATTAAAAAAAATTATAATTTCGGATCTTTAGGAATTGAATCTAAAGTATTGTTTTTTTTTTGGAGTTGTGTTGTGAGGTTTAAAATTTTAAAATATAACATGAAAATTAATAATAAAAACAGCAACATAGGTAGTAAAATATACGCTTTCACTTAAAAATCAACGAAGGATGAAAATTTTTTATGATCCATCTTATGACCAAGAATGTCTGAATCTGTTAAATTTCTTTTTTTATTATTATTTTAATGTATTTGGTTTTTTTTTTTTAGTTTTAAATTTTTAAAAACATTATAAATTTGAAATATAGTTTAGAATTATATTAAAAAATATAATAATTTGAATCATAATTATATTGTTTAATGAAACAGGAAAATTATAACATGAAATTAAAACACAACAAGGGTTTTTAAAAAAAAGACCATTTTTTTTTAATTAAATAAATTCAATAATTTCCCGCAATACTAAAATTTGTGTCAGGAGTTTATTAAAAACAAGTTTATAATAATTTTTTAAAACCTTAATAAAGAAACAAGAAACGCTTTCCTTTATTTTAATGAAACCCTTTATAATTAAGAAAAACTGTCAACAAATGTTAAAATATCACATTGGACCTCTATTTTTTGTATATTAGGTATTTAAAAAAAATATGTATACACGTATTCAGGGTTATAAGTATTTCAAAATTTCAATTTTAAACCCCTTATTGCTTTAATGGAAGGGCCATACTAAGGAATTTTCTTAAAAGATTCCTAGTTATTTTATCAGATATAAGTTTCCTCAAAGTTTAAAGTTTCTAAATTAGAATGTTGGGAAAGATATAAGAGATGAAGAATTTTGCCAAAAAAATGAATTTTCCGAAAAAAGTACCGTTTGGTAACCCTTTTACTTTTCTTTTACATACATTTTAAAAACTTATAAAAACAGCTACAATTTGTCGTTTCCAGATTGAAAATATTCCTTACAGAAAGTCTTATTAAAAATTTTTAAATGTAGGGCTTTTTCGGATTTTAGAGTCTGTATATGTGGTAAAAAGAACTCTTATAAAGGAAAATATATTGAGTGTTAGTGTTTTTTAACATGAAATTTATATTAAAAATTTTTAAATAAATATGAAAAAAAATCCTAAAATATAAAAAATACTACGAGTATATACATTAAATAATAATTTATTATTATTTTACCATTAGTTGGCAGTCATTATAATAACAAAACACTTTTTTAAAATAAATTTGTAAAAATTAAAAAAAGGGATTCAATTTATATTTTTCGGTGTTGATTTCTGCTCCAATTTTTATTACATGAATCTTATAATTACAAAAACAAATTTTCGTTCAAACAATAAGTTTTTATAAAAAAAAAAGTACATACTTGTAATAAAAAGATATTGTGTCTGACGCTAAGGTTTATTTATATCATGTATTTCCGATTTAAAATTATAACATTATAAGAGTTAAACTGGATTACTATACTACTATTTTTTTTTTTTTTTAAATTTTCCTAAATTTATAAACTATAAACTACAATATGTAAATTTGAATATAAATTTACAATATGTAAAACATAATGCATTGTTAAATAACAGAGGAAATGAAAATTTTTTTTAACTTATATATTTTAAATATAGAGAAGGAAAGTGTTAAATAATTAATTCAAAAGAAAATACAGATAAGTAAAAGAAAATTTTTTTGTAAATCGTTCATTGAATTTTTTTTTGAAAGAAACACGTTTGTTTTTCATCTTCTTATATACGAGTATACAAAGTTTTAAAAAAGTAAAAGATGTATAAAGTTTTACAACTTGAAATTTAACAATTTTATCATTTGTTAACTCTAGATATAAGATTGGTTGGATATGAATTATGATATAAATTAAATTTTTTCTTTTGTTACATAATATAAATAAAACTCGTAAAAATGTTATACAAGATAATAAAAATCCACTAATTGATAGTTCTTGAAAAATTTCCATTAATTGTTAGTTCTATTCTAAAAGACACAATTTAAATATTAATATTTTTTAAAAAAATTTTATTTAAGTTATAAAGTTAAATGATCCGTTTATAAATTTTTAGTATATGTATATTGCATATAATATATTCAATCAACAACCAAAAGAAATTAAATGATATTTTTAGACGGGAAATCAAATCTTGGTACCTATCTTGGATACATTTTTTTTTTTTTTTTTTTGAATACATTTTAAGATTGTTCAAGTTTTTCCTATTTGCAATATTTTTTCTTTAAATTGTCATCCCCATACGAAAATTAAAAATCAAAAAATAGTTATTTAAAAAAAAAAAATAGAGTGGGATTTCTTATATTATAAAGCAGTTAAATTTTGAATACGTATTCAGTTATAACAACGCGTTCAACCTACCTTTTAACGAAATATAAGAAAAAAAAAACTATACTCTTATTATACGTATAAGATAGTATAAAATATCGAAAATAAAAAAAAATTATTTTTTAATAAACAAATAAAAAATTATTCGCGCGTTAAAAAAATAAAAAAAAAAAAATAAATAAAAATTCAAAAAAACAAATTAAAAGACAAAAGAAAATAAAAAGACATTTATGCGGTAACCAATTACGAAAATTACAAAATATTACCAAAGTTTTCAGTGAAAGTGTATTTATTTATTAACGGATTATTACGTCCTAATTTTTTTTTTTTTATTTTAAAAATAAAAAAATATCAAAGAAATTAAAAAGAAATAACGAAAATGAGGATTATATTTATAAGTTTAACTATATTTGGCATATTTCTGGTAATAACTAGAGTACAATCTTGGAAAGTTGAAGAGGATACAAAAAAGGATGAAAAAATTGAAACGACAACGGAAAAAAAAGAACAGAATGTTGAAAATTCAACAGTAATAAAAAATGATGAAAATATAATGGGACGTCATATTTATCAAACTGAAGAAATTTATAGTGAGGGAAATGATGAAGAGGATTCAACAATTGATGCTGTTATTGATACAATATTACATAATTCAAGAACAGGACGATTATTAGATGGATATAGTGAAATTCAAACTGATCAAGAATTACAACAAAGTTTACAAATTGGTGATGATAATAAGGCTAGAAGTTTAGTTAGACAAAAATTATGTGGTCTTGGTTTAATGAATTGCAATCAAATACGTATTGGAAGTCCATATGGAGCACCAAAGCCTATGCCAATTTCAGGAAAATACGGTCCACCACGTAAAGTTGGTTACGAAACACTCCCAAATTCATTTGGAAAACCATCGTTTTATCCTAATAGACCATCTACATTTATATCAGCACCAATGCCACCAATACCACCACGAAATGATGTTATTTACTCAAAACCACCACCAGGAGCTTTAATTTATGAATCAAAACCTCCAGGTCCAGTATTCAACGGTGGTGGTAGTAGCAGTTCTTTAGATACTCCATATCAATTTGAAAATCATAAAGTTACTAGTAAAATTTATGTTAGTGATTCATCACATAACCAAGGCCCTATTTATACACATGGCCCAGTTTATAAACCTATTCTACAAGAAAATCCAATTAAATCGGTTATAGTTGCTGGCGGTAGTGTTGGAGCTGTAAGCTCAGATAAATCTTCCCTTCAACAGCATGTCCATCATCATTACCATCATATTGAAGGTGAAGACAATAAATCAGGTGGTAAGTTACCATCTAATCCAGATTTATCAGGGGTCATTTCAAATATTCAAGCTGAAAGTAGTCTTAACCAATTTGAAGGGTCAAACAGTTTATATGCCGGAAATGCTAATGAATACTACGGTTCAAAAGTTCAACAAACACAGTCGCCTTTTTTTAACAACGCAATAAATTCTGGTTATATCGGAACCAATAATGGAGATTTTACAGGTAATAACGCATATAAAGCTGGATTCAATGAAGCTTCTGGTTTTAAAGTTGATTTTAATGGGGCACAACAAGAAGGCGATTTATATACTACATTTAAACAAAAAGAATTAAACTCTAACAATGGTTTAGGTAATTTTGGAGCCTACGCTTCTGGTCAACAAGATCTTTATAGTAAACGTCAATTCGTATCAGAATATCCTAATAAGCAAAGTTCATATTCACAATTGGATAATGCACAATATGGTGGATCAAAATATAATGGTAATTTTGGTAATTCAATATCAAATAGACAATCTGGTGACTGCGTATGTGTCCCCTACCAACAATGTCCAGGTGCAGAACGTATTGCAAAAAAAGATGATTTAATACTGCCATTAGATCCACGTAACTTAAATAGCAATATTGAAGCAATCGAAGAAGAAACGAAAAATGTAACAATATCAACTAATTCAACAAATTCTGAGAAAAGATTGAAACGAGATGTAAATGAAATATTGAACAATTTACCGATTGAAAATGTTCAAACACAAGCTGTTGAAGAAGCTGAAGAAAAATCTTATGATATTGAAGATGCTGAAGGACGTGGTCGTCGCAATCAAGTTCAACAATGTAGATTTAATGAAGTATGTTGCAGACAACCCCAAGGACTTGGTGCTTCAAAATTGGGTCAGTGTGGTACAAGGAATGCACATGGTATCACAGGCAGAATAAAAACACCTGTATTTGTTGATGGTGATAGTGAGTTTGGAGAATATCCATGGCAAGTAGCAATTTTAAAAAAAGATCCAAAGGAATCTGTATATGTTTGCGGAGGTACTTTGATAGACGATAGATATATATTGACAGCAGCTCATTGTATTAAGCCTTACCAAGGATATGATTTAAAAATTCGTTTAGGAGAATGGGATGTTAATCATGATGTGGAATTCTTCCCTTATATTGAAAGAGATGCTGCCGTTGTCACAATCCATCCAGATTATTATGCTGGAACTTTAGATAATGATTTGGCTATTATAAAATTAACAGTCCCAGTAGATTTTACAAACAATCCTCATATTAGCCCTATCTGTTTACCAGATAAATATAGCGATTATACTGGAGCACGCTGTTGGACTACTGGCTGGGGCAAAGATGCATTTGGAGACAACGGAAAATATCAAAATATTTTGAAAGAAGTAGATGTTCCAATTATAGAACAAAACCAATGTCAATACCAATTACAAAATACTAGACTTGGGCGTAGTTATAGATTACATCCTGGTTTTATTTGTGCTGGTGGTGAAGAAGGTAAAGATGCTTGTAAAGGTGATGGTGGTGGCAGTTTAGTATGCGAACGTGGTGGTTCTTGGCAAATGGTTGGTATTGTTTCATGGGGTATTGGTTGTGGTCAACGAAATGTTCCAGGCGTATATGTAAAAGTTTCATATTATTTGGACTGGATTAATCAAATAAGAGGACGATTCTAGAAGCATAATTATTTTCAAAAATTTTATCTAATAAGTAATTTATTCAATTCTATACATTTAGATATTTTTATATAAATGAGATTACATAAAAAAAGTGTAAAGGTTTGAAAAGTATGCTTTTTGAAGCATTTTTTTTTTATATTTTTAATTTAAGTTGAGCTTCGAGTTAATCTTGGAGATACATTGTAAAATGCTTTGCATATTCATATATATCTGATTTTTATAATTTATAAATTATTATTCTTTTATTAAGTATTATTTAAATAAAACTAAAATTTAAAAAATAATGTGTCTATTAATTTACATAATTGTATTATAAAAAAAAAAATGAAACCAGTATAAATTGAAAATTAAATAAGTATTTGTTAAACAATTAAACTATCAGATTAATGTCATTCAAAAGATTTTGGTTTAATTTCCAAAAAAAAGTTATCTGTTTATATAGTAACAAAAGTGATATATGGTTTTTAGAAAAAAAAATTAATTCAATATAATTAATTTTAAATAATTAAGAAAATAAACTCACCATCTTCATCTTCAGCGGGTTGTATATCAATTCTTCGTTCTTGTTGTCCCTTTCCACCAGCTCTTGAAGGAGTTTCATGGACATCAGCATCTATATTAGCTTATTTCAATTAGTCTCAATTTTTTCAAAATATTATTTAAACAAAAAGACTAAACTTAAAACTGACATGTACAAATGAAAATATAGTTAAAAATTAAATGAAGAAATAGAAAAGTGTAAACAAAACAAAAACTGTGAAATTATAAGACTTATGAACTAATATATACAAAATTTTAAAAACAATATTATTTACATAACAAAGTAATAGCACGATTAGTACTGCATGCATGAATTATAACAGGTTGAAATATATTGGGATAGTTTAAATGTTTTCTTCCTATAAGAAAAGTTTTTTTTTTTAAATTAATAGAGAAAAAAAGAAATTGCAAATAAATAAAGCGGTGAAATATTAAAATAAAAAAAAAATAAGGCAAATATATAATCCCCTTCAGAACACTATAACAAATTACAAAACAATATAAAGATTAATTTTTTGTGTCAATAAAACCAATTTTTCAATTAAGCCAAAGACCAATTTTAGTTTAAAAAAATTTAAAAATATGTAAAAAGGTGTTCTGCAAGAGTTTATTTTTAATTTTTCTATCTTTCCAAATAGGTAATGCAATTTTGTTATTGAAAAATGCACACATACCAGATTTTTTATTTTTAGCAGCTATGTAAGACAAATATGCAGGTGAATTGTGATAAGTTCGCAAATTTTTCTCATATTCAATCTGTAACATGGAAAAAATTCCAAAAAAAAAATAAAAAAAGAAAAAGGAATACAACAATTATTTGAAATGAATACGAAATCATTTTTAAAATGATACAATCTAAATGTATACAGCATACATAATACAACCAAAATATAAGTCCAGATACTTTTTATTTTTTCACAAAATAGTTTGTGCAGGATATCACGAAGCTAGAGTTGGTCGAAACATCGAAGCAATTTAAAATTACAGGAATAAGCTTGTTTTAACTGTTTTCTCCATTTATATACAAATTGCTTTTTTCATTTTGGAGAACTTTACATTTCATAGTTTTTTTTCAGATTTGGAGGAAATTAAAGACTGTTATTTTTAACAAATTATTTTTTTTAAATACGTAAGTCCGTATATGTAATATTTAAAAAAATGTAGGATATCTTAAATACTTACATTAAAGTTACGAATTGAAATTTGAAAGCGCGATTCAAATTGTACAGCAATAAAAATAAAACAAAGGGTTTGTTTCAAAAGGATATTTTATATTAACGTTATTGATTGCTATTTACGATCACGTTATTGATTACTATTTACATATTGATCGTACAATCACAAAACAAGCACATTGTGTTTTATAATTTTGATTAATCATGATTGTAACAATTAAAATGTTTAATTAAAAGCTGCTTGTTTGATCTGATTGACTTTTTTGCTCTTATTAAGAAAATATAAGTAATTTAAATAACTTAGTCTCCGAATCTGTTTAATATGATAAAAAAATCAAAAAATTTAATAAAAATGGTTTAAAAAATGGGGACGGGTAGAGTTAACAAAAAATTTTATTTTTCTATATTTGAATTTTATCCAAAAAAATTTCCCTAATATTTTTTTTAAATTATGTCATAGAAACCAATACTTGAGATATGTATATAGCTCTCTAATGATATGGTTTGTGTATGTATAATTGTCGAAAATATAATTTTACGATACTAATATTTAAGTTTTATTCGCGATTAACACTAATTCTTCTCTTATTTACTAATAAAGTGATTTGAAAAATTTCAGCACAATTTAATTAATACACGTTTACCTTGAATTATTTTTTAATACTGTTTGAAGATGATTTATATTTTATTAAATATAACTATGAAACCGATTCGACTTTGTTTGTAAATCCATACTTGTATACATTTAATATTTGTAAATTTAACGTAGCTTTTTATCAGGAGCCCATATGAATACGATACGTACATATTAGAAACAAATTATAATATAATACGACGGAGACCTTCATATTTTAAAAAATTTGTTATATATAGATATAAGCAAAACAAATTATAATAATTAATAAGTTATGTAAATTATGTTAAAATCGCCACAGTTGGTTTTTGATGATGGTGTTCATTAATCACATGTATAATATAATTGCTAAGAATATTTTCATTTAGAAATATTCGAACCGAAATAGCCAAAGGTAACATAATATAAATATGTAAAATGAGCATTACGAAAATTGACGATGTTAATTGTGAAATGATTTCCAATAAAATTATAAATTAACGTCTTATTAATTTTGCAAAAAATTAACAAATTTTTTAATGTTATGTACTTAAATAATACTATTGATAATACCACAGTGAAAACATAAATTTAGCCAACGAAACACTTTCATTACGGGTAATGAATAAATACAATCATAAAGAATACATTCTATTGAAGTGCCTTACGATTTTCAAAAAATTTGTTTTTATTTTTACATATTTTTTGTCTTTATTTATATTATTTTTATTATTCAGCTTAAGCTTTATTTTACTATTAAATATTTTAAAATTTTCACCGGATTTTGAAAAAAAATTTTTGTGTTATATATTTTTAGTTATTATTAATGTATGTTCACACTGTTTTAAAATTTTTGTGAATATTTAATTAAATATACATTTACAGTTGTGGTAAAAAAAAACCAAATTATAAAATAAGCATAAAACACTTCAAATAAAAACAAAAAATGACGATGAAAAAGGTGAAGGAATATATTTTAAAAATTGTACCTCGTTGTTTTGTTTTGTATTTCATCCAAGCAATATATTCTGGCGTATTGTGATACTGTTTAATTAGTTCTTCATATTTAACCTTAATTTTTAACAAAAACAAAAAAAAATTTAGGTAATTTATTTCCAATATTGTAATTAATATTGGCTAAAGTGTAGAAGTTTTACACATTACACATTACATTTCATATATTTTTTTATGTTTCCGAGTTTATAATTTAAATATTTAAAAAAAAGCTATAAGCTCCCTTTTTAAAAAATTAAAAAAAAAGTTTAAAAATAAAAAACTTCTTTTTAAGTTAAATTTACCTTTTCAGCTTCATATTCATCAATAAATTCTTGTTTTTCAGAATCCGTAGCAGTTTTCCACATTGCACCAATTTTCTTTCCCAGTTCCCAAATTTTCAGGTCAGGATTAGCAGCTTTAACCGTATCCCACATTTTTTTCGAATATCTCATATATGGCATCATTGGTTTCTCTGGTGGTTTAGGCGGTTTTGGAACTCGTGCGGCTTCAGCAGCTTGTTGTTTCTTAAAAAGTTTGAAATTAGTTTACAAAATTATTTAATTAAATATATTTTCAATAATACATACTGAAGATTTCCCAGTCTTTTGGGGTGTAAAAGCTGGATTTCCATAATTGCTATGAGAAAATATTGGTGTCGTGTCTTTAGACTCCTTTGATGACTTACTTCCTTCTGAAGCTCGAAGTCTTTCTGTAGATTATAAAATTATTAAAAATCGCTGTTTGAATTAAAACCTTGAATCGTTAATGGAAATAAACTAATAAACTAATAAAAAAGCAATAAAATTAAGCTGCATAATAACTAAATCCAGAGAATTTTGACAAAATTAAGATCCAGGGACAAATTTTTTTTTTTGTAATTTATTTTATATTGTATATGTATTTATTAATATAAAATAAATACCGTTATATTTCAATAAATTTGCCTCTTTCACTCAAATTTTATTGTATAAAGCCAATAAACTTTACCTTTCAAAATGTTGAAGGTTGGAGGAACCGGAGACGACATCATATCTGTTTTAAAACAAATAATTTTTTTTTTTTTGAATTTTGAAAAAGAAAATTGAATTTTGAAAAACAAAAATATTTTAATTTTTTTTTAATCATTAAATCCAACCAATAATTACAGTGAATTTATAAATCAGGTGTAAAATAATAATTTAAACAAAAATTAACAAATAAACATTGAGTAGTCTCCTGTTTGCCATAACCAAAACTATACTTACTAATAAATATATTTAATTAAAAAAAATGTTATATATAAACCAACAAAAAAAAAAATTGTTTTTAGATTTTTAATCTATTACATGTTAGTAAAATAAATTCTAAGTACATATACCTTTAAGTATATATGTAGGTACAATTTTCAAAATTTAAAATATATAATCTTTACCATGCAGATTTTGATTAAGTTTAGCATTAATTTCTACGATAACTAACATTTTATTAACAATTTACTAATGCACTTATAAACGCGCTTAGTAAAATTTCAAACGTATTTCCAAATATAAATGAAAAATTTATGTTTGGGATTGCAATTTTACAACTTTTTTTATTCTTAAAAATTATTTTTTAACTTTATTCTGAAAATTATTAAAGTTTATTTTCTTAATGTAGGTTATTTTTTAATATATTATGATAAATTTTCTTAATATTGTATACTTACTAATAACTTAAGCTCAATTTGCAAAACTAAAACTAGCTTAAATTACAATATATGTATTATTAAAATTTAAATTAATTTTATTGTAAATGACAACTAACTGTAGTTCAAATAAACAAATGAAAATCTCGTTTCTATTAATTGCATATTATATTATATGTACATACATTTATTTTTTTATTTTATTTACTTACGACCAGTCGCTGATCCAGTTGGTAAATTGGCAGCAATTTGCTTATAATTTGTTGGTAAAGCCATATTTAAAGAGAAATTCTATTATCTACATTTGTTTATAGCGTCCCTAAAAAAAATTTGTTTTGCCCGTCCTGTACTCTATTGTAACGAACAAAAATATTTATATTTTTTAATATGTTTGTATTTATTTAATTTATACCTTATTTATTTAATTTCTAAAATGATTATTAATAAACATTAAACAATCGTTGTACTGGAAAGTGGAAAAATACTATACACCGGCTCAATTTCTTTTTTAATTTTTTTCCTAGTTTTTTCAGTTGTCAAAGTCAAAAAGGATTTGATAAAACATCACCAATGTCAAATAAATTTAATCGCGAAAAGCAATGACATCTATGATTGAACACTATAAAAGTGTATTTAATATATATCAGAATAATACAAACTTTTTCTAATTTTAAAAAATTAAATGTAATCAATTAAAATAAATGTTGATCTACCAAATTTCCATTTATAAATGGTTAAAAAAATATTTTTTTTTAAAACTATATAATTAATAAAATATTTTATAGTCGAAATATTTAATTTTTTTTATTAATGACTTTAATTTGCCTTAATTTATAAGTTAACCAATATCAACATGGATACGAAACGGTTCCCTTCGGGTTTAACTTGTGCATAACAAAATCTCCGAGGGTAAGATTAGAACCTTTAATCTATTTCTTCAGCAAGTACGCAAAACGTATCGCAGAGCCTTGGTTTTTAGATTGGTGGTAGCTACCTACATATCTTCTTAAAACAACAACACAATATAATAAAAATAAATTAATGATTTAGGTGTTTGTTTAATGAACGTCGAGTATATCGGGAGGTTTCAGTATATAATTTTTTGCACGGTTCTTTATGGTTTACTACACTTTTTTTTCAACTAGGTCTCGCGGCCCTTTTTGCATCCCTACTCTCAGAGCCACTGTTATTAGTTGTAAAATTTTTTTCCTCAAAAATTTTTATATGAACTGAATTTAATAAAATAAATAATTCCAAATTTTTGTTTTTATTAGCTAAAAAAACTTTAATATACAAAAAATATATTTATATATGAATGTGTATGTTAAATAAAATTGTAGTAAATATAACAATTTAATATTGATAAATAAACAATTTTTTATAATTTTGTTAAAAAAAATAATTAAGGAAGAACAATAATTACAAGAGTTTTAATTTTTATTTTAAAAAATTAATCCCAATTTAAGTATTGAATCATGAGTGTATTACTGGTTAATTATCTTTTTACTTCAATTTTAAAATGTAAAAAATTTTTAAGCGAAAGGTTTAGTAAAAACAGTGTAACCTTAATATTATGAAATTAAAAAAACATATATGAATGCATACATAAAAAAAGACATAATATAGTGGTTTAAATTATTATATCCTACCTATAAGTTTTTTAAATAACTATATTGAAATACTTTACATCATCAAAAATATCGAATTCTATATAGTGATAAATTAAAAATTAGTACCGGACCATTTATAGATTGAAAATAAAAGTAAGTTTCACCTGTTTCAAATTATGTATTATTAAAACAAACATACAATAAACGCGTTTTCAAACATCTTATATATTTTCGACATTCTTTATATTATTTTTAATTTCAAAATGTTTCTATCGAAAAAAGTGGACGAAATTTTTTAATTTATTGCAAACATATCTTTTTTTACACTAACACTTTTCTCAAAATATTTTTTGAGAAAACATTAATGATATTTTTATGTTTTAATTATTGTAAATTAAAATTGTCTCCAGTTTCTAAAATATTAAAACGAAAAATTATAAACACTCATTTTTTCGGTCTTAAAATTAAAAACTTTTTCAAAGTTCAAACATTAAATTCAAAATGATTTTTTTTTTATTTGCAATAAAAATTGCAAATATATGAACATATCATATATATAATACACAAGAGTTTGCGAGACCTTGCAAAACATATTAGTTAAATGTTTTAAATTTATCAGTAGTAATACACTTTCTGTACAATCATGAATACAACAAAAAAAAAATACTTATAAACATTTTATCAACGTATCGTAGAAAGAAAAACAGTAATGTAACAAATTATTACCACTTAAAAATGTTAATCTTTCCTTTTTAGTAATTTTTTACTAAATTTTAAAATTTTCAAATAAAAATATGTGAGTAAACATATTAGTTATATACAATTTTATATATACATTATTTGAATTCATAGAACTGTTCGAGTAACAGATAGATCGTCACAAATTATCCCTAACCTAAAATTTGCAACTATCATAAAGAATCGCTTAACATTATTACTGATTGTTCTTGTGAAATAGCTGCTAATTCTTTAAGCCATTCGTCTAATAAAACAGCGCACAATGCTAGATCTCTTGTTCTTTCTGTTCCACCTGTATTGCCAATCACTCCAATAGAATCTAACGAATTTGGGCCCGAATTACCACTAACTCCTATAGTACTACTAATACTGTTGTGACCACTGTTATTATTGTTATTACTTGCTGCAATGATATGACTATTATCGCTATGCAAAGTTGTTTGACTACTATGTGAAGATTGTGACAATGGTATAGATGACATTTCTTGTAATGTGATGTTATTATATGAAGTAGTTGCTGATGTAGATGGTATACTTGAAAACGATGTTGTTGAAACATTTGACGTTGCAGTTATATTCGACGAACTGCTTTGATTGGCTGTTGACCCTATTAAGGAAGACCCTAAAATTGGAAAAATTATTTAAAACTTATCAAATTGGAATTTTTTTTTTTTCAATTATGATTTTTCTTAATAAAAAACTTGCTATTGCATAATTATAATTAAGCATCTTTTTCTATTTCGTGCCATATGTGTTATATATACATATATATATATATAATAAAATATATGCATTACATAAAAGTGATTATTCATACTTATATTAAAAATAATAAAATTTAAAATTGAATTAAATTAATAATATATAAATATGTTTTAAATTTTGTATTCAAAAACAAAATTTTGTGAATTGCATTCACTAAAAACGTATTAACTACAGTAAAATTGTCACCAAACATGCATTCAATGTGCAATTGAAATACTTAAACTAATAAATTACAAGTAAACTACAAGATAAAAACAACAACTAAAATTTATTTATTGGATAAATCTCAGGAAAGGAAAAAACAATGCTACTATTAAAAAATAACATATTACAAATTTTCAAAACTAAAAAAAAGAATACTAGGCCATTTCCATAAAAAAATAATTAATAATAAAACACATTTTTAAAAGTTATGAAAATATTTGAGTGTTAGTTAATTTCAAAAATTAATTTTTTAATATTAAATTTAAAAATATAAAACTACTTGCAACATGGAATCGTTCAATTTTGGTATAGAATCATAAATAACATAATCATTGTTTAAACAACTTTAATTTGAATATTTACCAGTGAAGAATTGCATAAATTTTTGCGATAAGCCAGATGAAGCTGATAAACAAAAAAAGTAAAATTAATTTTTGTTTAAAATAAGATTTGTGTTTAAGTGAATGAAATTTGATCTCCAGGAAGTGAATATTAAATATTATTAAACAAAAAAAATCCCGAAAGAAATTATTTTTATTCTAACCTTTTCTACTTTATAAAAAAATAATTAAAAAATTATATTTACCACTTGTTTTTCTTCCAAAAATATTTGATATCGATTTTGAAAAACTTTTTCTTTTGGAATCACTCCTCTTAAATGGATCATAGGATGAGGATGGTGTAAGTTGAGGTGGTGTTGTTGCAGAAATATTCGCGTAAGTTGTTTGGTTGTATGAAATTCCATTTTTACCGGGATTTTTTGACGACTCTATTGCAGATTTACGAGCGTTAATCAAACGAAATTCACGGTCAATCAACCACGAACGAGCAACATCAATAATTTCTAAAGAATCTTCTGTAGCTGGTAATTCTGCATCTATCTGCTGTTTGAGTATTCGTAAAACTTGATGAAATGATGGTGTATCAGATGTTGTAACAATATCTGGCCGTAGCAGTAGTGAATGGACTAAAGGCAATGGAAAACATGCAAGACGTGTAATTAAACCAGTTAAATGTAAATTTACATAAAAACTGTTACTGGTAAAAGTTTCTAATTTTCTCCAAACTGCATTCAAAAAAGGACCTGGAATTTGAACAAAAATGTAAAATGTTAATTAAATTAATAAATAAAAAAACTGTACCTAAACTAACTGTCCCTTGTGCAAATAAATCTTCTGAAAAATCCAAATCAATATATGAAATATCTTTTTTTGATGATATTTTCCAAAATGGTAAATCACCATTATTACCCTTTACTTTATTGCTACTAATATTTTCTTCAATATCATTACTACTAGTTTGTGTTGTATTATTTGTTGCATTTATTAAGTCCAATTCATCATCAGGTCTCCATTTAAAAGATTCATACCCACTTGATTCACCAATCGATTGCAAACTGTCATACTTGCCTTTATCACATTCAAATATCTGTTGTTCGCTAACACATCCAGAAGTTGGAATAGTATTTGAAAAACTATTATATAGACCGAATTCCGAAAAGAAATTTTTAACCATTTCAATCATTTTATCTATATATTGCTGCTGGACGCTTCCTCTTCTCGGAGGCCACTTTTGATATTTATATTGATTTGACCACTTTAAACAACCGGAACGACATTGAGCTATTTTATAATGTGCGTCAAACAAATA
This sequence comes from Dolichopus griseipennis, assembly GCA_963082915.1. Classification (NCBI taxonomy): domain Eukaryota; kingdom Metazoa; phylum Arthropoda; class Insecta; order Diptera; family Dolichopodidae; genus Dolichopus; species Dolichopus griseipennis. The sequence continues at coordinate 14,793,866 of OY720443.1, read as the reverse complement.
AGCATGAAAATTTGAGTATAAACTATTATCACCAGAATAAAGTCCATAATGATTCCAATTCGCTCCAATTGTTTTACTAACAGTTGATAGAGGTTGCGTTGATGTAAGACTAAAATTACTTGGCTGAATTTGCATTAAAGTTTGTTGTTGTAATTGCGCTTGTGTTGGAGATGCTACGTTTATATTAGACAATGATCTTTGATGTAATTTTTTGAAATTGGTTGAATGTTTCATTACATCTGGTGTTAACTCCAAAAAAAAATCCACAGAATTTGTGTATGAATCTATTTTATTAATCTTGTGACGGCATGAAATTGGTATGTGTTTTCCGGGTAATAAAAATTTTAAAAGAAGTTCTAGCATTAAATCTTCACAATGTAATCCCAATAAAGTATCGAACAACGATAATGTAACCATGCATAACTAATATTAAAAATAGTTGAAATTATTCGATATTAAAATAAAAATTTTGAAAACTTACGTTAGGATCTGTTGTATGCAATCTTTCTACTAAAACATCAAGAATTCTTTGACCATCAAATTTTTCTTCGTCTAGAAGAAATTTAACAAAAGCTTTCAAAAGACCTGGTTCGGTCACCGAACGTAGAATCAAATCGAGATATGACATTGCTGAAATTTGCGAATCGATGTTTGTCTGGAATAGTTTACCTTTGAATATCTATTCAAATTATAGATATTTTTTTGAAATTTTAATTTTCCCGATATATCCGTGGTGTGGTTAATTATTTATTTTATTTAAAATAATATAAGAAATAAAAATCAGTGTTATAAATTTATAAATTAGTTTTGATTCAATATTTGAAAAAGTGCTGTAAATATATAGTTTTTTTTTAAGGATAATTTTGTGCTTTAAATTATTTAGGCTCAAGCAAATAAAATTACGTTATAAATATGCTATTTTAAAATGTACAAAAAAAACGAAGACAATAATTGAATTAATGGAGAACAAAGAAATATTACAAAAAGCTGTTGATTTTAACTTATATATGGTTGAAAAATTTTTTCCTGTAAAATTAACAGAATGTGGTTTAAATATTTTATTTAGAAGACATCACATAATTTTTTTAATCATTATTACCAAACATATATTTGACCCACACCAACAGAAACATCGAAATTTAATAAACATTTTTAAATAAATTATTTACCTGTAAAATAGATGGCCCTAAAACTGGAACTATAAATCCTTGATACATAAAATCTAATAATTGTTGTTTAATTAGGTCATGTGCAACTTGTACCACAGCATTACAAAACTCTAATGAATTCATGAATAACGTCAGTTCAGATATTTCCGTAACATCATCTGGTGTTATTCGATGCCAATCTATAGAATTTATTTCTAGAGTATTAGGTAATCTTGAATACAACCCGCCTAATCCAGTAACTAAAAGTGGACACATTGAAGAATATTGAGCGATATAGGTTCCGACGTTAGAATTTTTTTGGGACAAAGCCATGCATAACAACAATGCATCACGTGCTTGATGTCCTATACTTCCTTCTCGATGTACAAAAGGTATTAATAATGAAAATATTATAAAGCTAATAATAAATTTTATTCAAATTAAATTTATACTATATCAAAAATTTAATCAGTTTTACTTAGTCGTGTTTTGTCCTTGGCCATGTTGATTAGATGAAAAGAAAAATAAATCCAAAAGTTCGACATTTTGCATTAAAACAACGCATAATTGATTTAGAAGAATAACTAAACGCTTTTCAACGTCTGGAGGAAATATTTCTCCTTGACTTGATGCCAGCATTTTTAATAATGGTCTTAAAAATGGTTCATGACATAACAATTGATGTCTGGAATGACTAACCAACAATTCGTAAAGTTTTAGTTGTTCCAGTCTCACAGCATTAGAATATCGTCCAGTGGTTATACCCCATTCATATAATTTATCTAATAAATTTTCACTGAGTAGAAATTCCAAACATGGTGCAGGCGGCGGATTTGGATTTGGCGCAGGCAAACTGATTTTGTTACAGTGATGTAATTCAACTAAAAGCAGTGTAACCATATAATCTAAATGAGAAACTACTCCGAGAACATCATCATGAGCTGCTGGTTTTTTTGTCTAAAATAACAAACAAAAAATTTTCGTTATTATTGAAATCGAAAGTGATACATATTATTTCCTATTAAGTCGAAACTAATATAATAATTCTGATATTTATTAATTGTAAATTATGCATTATTTTGAATTGTACATAAGTACTAAATATATATTGATATTACAAGCAGATCGTAATATCTGAAAAATTATAATATCTCTACTTTACCTCAACTCTTAATATAATCTCATAAGCTTGTTGCCAATGCTTGCAAAAACTATCATAACAAGCTCTTGGATCACAGTTTGTAGCAGTATCAATGGATCTTAATCGTCCTGAATTTCCAGTAGTAGAATTACTACTTCGTGTTAAACTTTGCCTTAAAGGACTCGTTCTAAGCCAACTCATGTTTTTCTTTTCCTTATATGATTTATAGTATAAAATTTATTTACACCTGTAATAATTGCTTTTGAACAATATAAAACCATCACGTAATAGTTACAAATTAGATATTATTTTTATTCTGTCATTTTTAAAATGATTTAATTTTTATAAATAAAAAATTAGGACGGCAAAAATTTAACAGCTCACTTTTTCCTTATTTTACTTTTGTTACCGTAATTTATTCGCAAATTTAAAATAATTGAACTTTAATGAAAGTACATGAGAATTTTATTTTAACTTATTTAAATGTTTTACTCATTATTTACAATGCACTACCACAAACAATTTCTTAATCAACCTTATTTTGTTGCTAGTTTTTAGCTTTTCCTTATCAATATTTAACACTAAGAATTTATAAATTGCTCACTATGCAATACAATTATATTTGAACTTTTTTTTCTTAAATTAGAAAACTTGATACGAAAAACCAAAGCATTAATTTAACTACATATAAAAACTTTTGAAGTCTTTTCTTTTCACAATATTAAAAAACAATGGTTGTTCAACTATTTAACTCTTTTAATTAATATTAAATTAAAATTTAAAAGTTTTTGTTTACAATTATAAATAAAAATTAATAAAAATTTACAAAAATATTTTAAGATTAGAAAAAATTAAATACTTTCTACTGCTACTTCACACTTCACCATCTAAACGTCAATATTTGGCGTTTCAATTTCGTCTTTATGACAAATATGACAATATAGTGCTTAATGAATATTGGAGATCACAAAAAAATTGTACTGTTGCTTAACAAAAAGAAACATCAGCCCGTGGATGGAACATTCTTTTGTGAAAACTTCAATAATTGCAAAGGGAAAAAATGGTTATTTCAGGGTAAAGTTTGGCATTAAACTGTCAAAAAAATTTTTTAATAAATTTAAAATAATTTATAATTAAATAATTTTTAATATATTAAATACTAAATATAAAGTCATTGTTTAATTTGAGTAAATGAGAATGTTTAACAACGTTGTGTATTGTAAGTTATTTCATACAAAGATATTTACTTTTTGATTTATTTTACTATTAATTTTAAATATTTAATTTTTAATATAATTGAACAAAATATCAATTTGAATAATATTAGAAGATATTGCAGTCAATTATTTTTAAAAATAACGGAATCTCCATCAAGTATATTTTTAGGTGAATTTTGATTTATCTTCAGGTTTTAATTCATTGTGGAAATAAAAGTCAGTAAATCAAAAAAAAAAATCATAATTTTTTGAACAAAACAAAAAGTATTTATAGACTTTTATGAATATATAAACATTTTTAGCCATTTTTAGATATGAACGAACCTTTTATAGATATAAAATCTACATTTATGTTATCGTAAGGAGATTTTTGATTTCTGTTTCAGATAACTTAACGTTTCCGAATAAAAAATTAAAAAGTTTTTGTTTACTTAGTTTTTTATTCAATTAAAATTTTATTTATTATTTAAAAATTTTAGCATTTAACATGATTTTCAAATCGGTTCTATTTAAATAAAGACAATTTTTTGGTAAATTTACAGAACGGTAATATAATAATGAAAAGTGGAAAACAGAAACAAAAACGAAAATACTTTTAAAATAATTTACAAAAAATCAGTTTCTTTTATATTTCACTTTCAAAAAGAAATTTTTCGCGAATAAACTAGTAAATACATACAAACAGTACATGTATTTATTTTAGAAATTTGTCTGAAATTTTTTTCTATTATCATTTTAGTACTAGTAATTCTATTTTTGAAACAATTATCTATCTAACCTACTGCAACTCTTTCTTGAAGGTTGGGTGTAATTGGGATGGGACTATGAGAGATGACTAAATAGAGTAGTAAAGCACGACGTTCGCGTTGCATTTGAATTTTTATATAAAATTTTAATGGTGCAAGAACTATGGACAAAAATGTACGTACATTGTTACATATTAAGAAAATATGTGTTTTTTTTTAGAATGGGAATGGATATAAAGAAACGGAAAAAACTGAATTGACTTCGTAGAACGAATATGATGTTCTATTTAAAAAATTTAAAAGAGAAATACCAATCTTTATTCCACAGTTAACGATTTTTGTTCATTTAATAAATCGCTATAAATGTGATGTTTGATGAATAAGATAAAAAGCTTATTATATTATAAAATGATTTATTAAATATACATACATACTATTTTTTTTATGTATTTTTTCATAAATTTCAAATAATTTATATATGTTTATATAATATCTTAATTATAGTGTAAACTTATTTTGAAGTAAAAAAGATATTTAAATTTATTAATTTAATATTTAAAAATTTATGTTTATTATTTTAATTTTCTTATTTTATGTAGAAAAATTGATTAAAAGAATTATTTTTCATATTTAAAATTTCGGTACAATCCATGCTATGTATCAATTAATAAATAATTTAAAATACCATCCACTATGATTCTTATTTTGATTATACTCTACTAAATTATAAAAAATCCAAATAAATTAATAGCTGTCAGAAAATAATTATTCAATTGTAATTCGAGTAAAAAGAATCCCACGTTTGCTTAGCCACAACCTTAAGAAAAGTTTTTTTATATTAATTCGTACAAGTTAAAATAAAGATACATACCCGAGCCCGGCTCCTAGCAAAAGTGATAAAACATTTGTCAACAGAAGTGAATACATTACGTTTCTGGAAAATATAGAAGAATTTCCAATTTTAGCCGAACGAATTGAAAAACCAATCGGATTTTTACGTTTTGGATGTTCAAAATTCCAATCTCTATAATTATAATTTTTTAAATAAGTATTTAAAGAAAACTCGAAACAATTTACTTTAATGGTTTTTGATCTGGTCTACTGCTCCATTTCCATATCCAATCTAAACTAGAAGTTTCTCCAGTTTCTCTTTCTTTTTTTAGGTAATAATTTATGTAAACATTTTTCAAATCACTATCTGGGCAAAGTTCTGTATTAGGGCTATTTGGTGGCGATTTTGGACTGCTCCTAGGAGTATCTCGACGAGAACTAGCTAATGATACAACACGACTGGATTGATTAGATTCACGTTGAGCTTCTCGTAGCAATCTTAAGTATTCATCACCTGATGAAAAGGGAAGTGGTGTAATTTTATCGGGAGTACTATGTCCACTAAATTCGATCCAAGAATCTATAAAAAAATTTAAAGATACATAAATATTTAATGAACAAGTTTTTATTTGAAATCATGTAGGAAACTAATATAGACTAGACTAGAATTTAAAACTTTCTATTGTTATTGTTAATTTCAAAATAACTTTTACTTCAATTAGTAAAAGTTATTTTGATTTTATATTACTTTTTTAAGTTGTTCACTATGTTTATTTTATTTTTGATCCTTCAAAATCAAATTTTTAATTGATACATTTGCAGATATAAGATACAAATTGCTTACTGGGATAAATAAAGTAAAAACAAAACATTTGTAACTGTATAGGTTATTTATATAAATGTTTATGCATATGTGTTAACTTATTATTTTTTAAGTGCAATATTTCAAAACTTGTTTTGTTTACATTATCATTTTTTTATTATTACAAGAAATTAAATAATATTTCAAAATCCATTTTTAAAGTATTCTTTTAACGTAGCCCTAAAACTTTATTTTATAATTATATTTCTAAATAATAATTTTTTTTTTTTTAAATTAATGTTAGCAAATTTTTTTATAAAAACACAATACCAATTTACTTACCTGTTAAATTAAGAATTGGGGTTGAAGACATTTTGTTTTTTTTTTATTTCGTTGTTTCTTTGTTTGACTACAAAACTTTGTAAATAAAGCTATATGTATTATGTATATTGTTCCTTGCAAAATTGTTTTAAATAATAAGTTAATAAAAAAATTTTTTACGCACTTAAATTTATTTTTTTATATTCACGGAAATGTAAAATGTTTACAATGCACTCAGCTCACCACTTTAAATTCTAAACTGTGTAAAATACATACAATATCTATGAATGTGCATTACTCATATTTATTTAAATTATTATTTTCTTTTATCTTTAGTTCAAATCTTTAAAAAAATAAAATTTTTAAACAAATTTTAAGAAATACGTAAAATCTAATTTTATTTTTGTGCGCTATAAATTTGGAGAATTTATTTATTATTATAAATAAAATTCAATCTTGAACAAAACAACAGTGATTACTGAAACTGAACAGATTCAAAGATAATTTATTAATATCATACAACAAAACAATTGCACACTCATAGGAATAGTCACAGCTAAAGTACAGAAGGAGCAGAGACATCACATCATACAGAAGCAAAATACAGCAGACTTCCATACAAGATGTTGATTTTCTATTCTATTTGTATAAAGTGTATTTATATGTAGGCTTTAAGGGAGATATACACATCACGCTGTACAAAGCAAATAATGATTAATGATAATGACAGTTAAATTTAAGTCAATTTTCATCATAATTATAATTAATATGCAATTCTTTGACATGTTTAATTAATATTTTGGGTCCAAGAAAATTTAAAGGTATATAACTCTTTGATTTAAATTTTAATAAGTTTGATTTTTCGTGTCCAATGAAAATTTGAAATCCTGAAATGTCAGTCAGACATAGTTTTCATATAAAAAATGTCGATTTTAAAATTCTATAGTAAACTATAACCGATTTTTTGGCAAATTTGTCAGATCCTGGGTGCCGGTTTTGTGGTATTAACTTTGTGTTACTTTGTGTAAAGTGTATTTTAAATAACACGATTTTCTTCTAAATTATCGCTTCGATCCAATCTTTTTGTGAATTAAATGGTTCATTTCGTCTTTTGTTGTATTGAATTATCCTTTGTCGTTTTGCTGAAATAAAAATTTTTTGAAATATTTCATAAATATTTTCAATAAACACAAAAAAGTGGTTTAATTAAAAAATTTTTCAATTTTTATAGATACTTGACATTATTTAATACTGACACTAGCGGTAAATCTGTATAAATCTGTAAACGGTAGATTTGTTTTGTGATTATCACTGTTTGGAACACAATAAATTAAAATTTTAGAATTAGGTTTTTTAAAAATAAGATGGTACTCATGTTTAAGATATTTTAATTATATTAAGCTTAAAAATTTCAAGTTAAAAATTTAATAAATCATATTAAATTATATTGTGCTAAAAATGCCACCAAGTAAATTAGATGGATTATATCGCCGACTTCTAATTACTAGATTTTTTGAAAAAGGCTGGGGTAAACCAGAAAATTTACAAAGGTAAGGTGATAGAGCTTACGTAAATATGTATTAAAATATAAATAAACATCAAATGATAATAAAGTTAATATTAGATAATAAAATCTATTGTATGAAGCAAAATTTATTATTACTGATAAACAGAAAATAAATTTTTGACTTTTTTTAAATATTATTAGTTAAAATAGATTTACGCCTTATCACTAAAATAGTAAAAAAAAGGTTTTTTTTAATAGTTTAAAAGAATATGGAAATAAACATACTATCTTTTAGCATTTTTGCCTTAAAAATACAATAATCACTTTAATGCTTTTTTTAAAGTTTAAAAGAACTTGGAAACTATTTTCTAATCATCAATTATTTAATATTTGATTCTTGTTCTTTGCTTATTAATTATACATATTGCTGTTAACCGGAACCAAGTTGCTATTTCATAGTAAGAATTTATTCGAATATTTTACTAAATTTTATTTAACGTAAAATGAGGTTAAACCATGTTAAACAAATTCTTTATATCGAATAAAATAATATCCATAAACAAAAATGTTGTTTTTCATAGTTTAATACAAATATAATTTTTTTAAGGAGAAAATAATAAAAAACAAATAACTATTTCTTTGTTTTAGAATTTTTGAATTTAGAAAAATAATATCAGATCGCCAAAAATGTTTCAAATTAGTTCCATCTGAATACCCAATTGAAATAGTAAAAGAAGAAAAATCTTCAGAATGCACAATTTTAAATGGAAAATTTTTATCACCTCTTGAGCTTTATGTGCCTGGTGTAGCACCAAAAGAATCACGAGAAGCACATTTTCAAGTTGTTATACCGAATAAATGGAAAACAAAGCATAAACCAATGTGCATTCATTTAGCTGGGACTGGTGATCATGTATAAAATATAATATTATTCTAATCTAAACTTATACTTTTATATTTTTAAGTATTTTTGGAGAAGAAGAAATCTTATTGCCAAACCATTATTACGAGAAGCCAATATTGGTGCAATAATACTTGAAAATCCATTTTATGGATCAAGAAAACCTGAAGATCAAATGTAAACATGATATATTTTTTATGTATTTTATTATAATTAAATATCGATTAGACGATCAAACTTACATAATGTGTCAGACATATTTGTAATGGGTGGATGTTTAATACTGGAATCGTTAGTTCTTTTACATTGGTGTGAACGAAATGGTTTTGGACCGCTAGGCATTACTGGCCTTTCTATGGGGGGACATGTAAGATAAATTAAGAAACAAAAATTTATCGCAAACGATATACTTCAACATTTTTTTAGATGGCGAGCTTAGCAGCTACCAATTGGCCAAAGCCCTTGGTTCTTGTTCCATGTCTATCATGGTCAACAGCAGCTTCTGTTTTCACTCAAGTAAACTGCATAATAATTTTATTTTCTGATATTATGTTTAGTTTTTATTATTTTCATTTTACGTTTAAAGGGTGTTATGAGTCAATCAATTAATTGGGATAAATTAGAAACGCAATATTATTCTGATGGAAATTATAATGAACGCCTTTCGAAAATGGTTACTATTATTGACGATGCTTTCATGGCTGGTCAAAAATTTGCAAAAAATTTTAATCGTTCCATGAAAGAACTTCGTTCTGATATTATGGAAGTTAAAAACTTAGAAAAACAATCTGATTTAATATGCGTTTCACCAGCAGAATCCAGTGATTCTAATATTATTAAATTGGACAAAAACAACGCATTGAATTTGAGCGAATCGTTGTACAATAAGCTGATATCAAGGGAGCGATATGAACTGAATAACAACGAAATTAATGAACTTAATATGAAAATAAAGGACATTCAAGATAAAATACGCAAAACAAAGCAAAATAATGAATTATTAAAAAAATATTCACTTTCTCAAGTTTTTGAAAATAATCATCAGGAACCTGCAGTTGTTTCTTTTCCTCAAACTAAAAAAAAACAAAACTATGCCAGCTCATCTGTGACAAGATTAATGAAATATATTTTGCCAACTTCTTCTAATGGTGCTACAAAACCTGTTCGAATAGATATAAGAAAGACTAATTGGTGGGAAAGAGAGGCCTTACAATTTATGCGTGGTGTAATGGATGAATGTACTCATCTTAAAAACTTTTCTGTACCGTACGATACGTCTTTGATTATAGCGGTTTGTGCAAAAGACGATGCTTATGTGCCTCGAGATGGTTGCTCAAACTTGGAAGAAATTTGGCCTGGTGCCGAAGTACGTTACTTGGATGCTGGTCATGTTGTAGCTTATGTTTTGCATCAGAAATTATTTAGGTATTGAAACTATTGAAAATAACTTAAATTAACTTTATTATCATTCTATTCACGTTCAGATCATGTATTATTGAAGCCTTTGAACGAGCAAAGAAAAAAGCTGAACGAAAAAATCATTCTGATGACTGCGAAGATTTAAAATCGGAAGTCACTTATGCTGAATTAAGAGCAAATTATGAAAAAATCATTAGAAATTAAATTATTCTTTGTATATTTGCGCCTTAATCTATTTTTGATTTTAATTGTAACTGAACTGACGAAAAGTATTCTTGCTTTTTCAATTTGCGTCAAAAATGAAAAATTCATATTATATTTTTTATTTCTATTATTTGGTTTTATAAAAGTATAACGCATCTTTAACCCTCTATTATTTATTTAAGAATATATTTTATAACTAACCATTAAATAAATCAAAATAAAAATTTTGTATATATGTATCCATTATTGTTTTATTTACAAACCAAATTTACAACAAAAAAATTAGCTAAAACATGGAAAAACTAGCTTTAAATAAGAATATAAATTGATTATAATTTTTTTTAATTTTAACAAAAACTTATTAAATATTGCACAAAATCATAAAATAGTTATAATTTTTTGTAGATAGTTTAATTATTTACGTATACTAAAACTTAAAAAAAAATACTTTTTTAAAATAAATAGGTACTGTCTCATTTATTTATATAGATCATAATTATTTCAAAACTTAAATATTAAATTAATATATATGTGCAGCGAGGAAAAACATTGAAATATGCATTAGGTACGAATTTAAAGATTTTATTAAAAGAATATGAATTTCATTAAAATGTACAAAGCGTTCAAAAATAATTTTTAGCTAGTTTAAATTAGTAAACTAAAGTTTAAACAGTAATATTATTTTTGTTTATTATTATGATATAATAAACGTAATTTTAATAATTAATTTTAACATATTTTTTTTCAGCATAGTTTTAACCTTCGTAATTACAAAGAGAAATCAATTAACTTTTATTTTTGTTTTCATACTGTTGTTGCGGTAATTCTTCTTGAAGTTGCAATATATGATCCACTGGTTCAGGCTTTCCATCTTCATTTATTCTACAAGGTTGAACAATTCCTTGTCTGTGAAGTTGATCCATAAGATTTGCTAGTTTAACAGCTTCATATTCTTTTTGCTCTTCCGACATTCCTTCCATAGGATTTTTACGAGGGGATTCATAACATCCTAATACCGGATTTATACAATGTGCTACCTGTTTATATTCTTCTGTATCACTGTCTTCGCTGTCCGAAGAATATTCGGTACTTTCTTTTTTTCTTCCATTTAGTAAACCCTTTGCAGCAAACAAACCTGCAGCATTTCCATACCCTGTGTATTTTACCATTCTAGGGACATTTTCCTTGCAACATACAAAGAGCAATTCAGCCGCTAAATCTCTAATTATAGTGTCGACAGAAGTTAAGAATCTACATAAATAATTTCGTAATTCATTGCCCACTTCTGGTCGTTCTTCAACATTTCTTAATGGCGGAAGAATAACTGATCGAATAAAATGTCGCATAATTGAATTACATCTAACACATTTCACTAAAGCCGATAATATAGGCGCTATTTTTTCTTTATCTCCACTTTTAAGACAATATTCCAGATATTCTATAAGAATTTCTAAACTCTTTATACATTGACCCTCATAAATTTTTTCATTGCGATTACATTTATCCTCTCGAATCAATAATTCGGAAAGCGAACTAGTAGGAATGTTAGTAAGCAAATTAACTAAAAATATAATTCTGTAGTAGGAAAATTATTGTATATACTTATATTAATCAAAAGTTACCTGTATTACTTACGACCAACGTTTTTTTATCAGTATTCATATTTGAATATGAAAATAAGAGATTTCTAAGAACGATTATCAATCTACAGTTAAGAATTATATTTTCATCAGTTGAATTATTATTTGTTGTAATATTAAATAAAACTTTTAAAATTTCATTTATTAGGTCGCATTGTTTATCAGATTTTGTTTCTTTTGCTTTGACATCTAACCACTCTGTCAAATACGTTAAGCCATTGAGATCATCTTTAACTTTTGAACGTGTTTGTTGTTCCAAAGCTGTTATTAAAAATAACAATTTCATATCAAAGAACTCAATTTCATAATGATGAGTGATAGGGTCCCGAACTCTTCTTAAAATACCATTTGTGGCAGAATTTTTAAGGCATAATTTTTGGCACTCAGTATTTTGAAAAATTAAATTACAAATACACTTTAATGATGCAATAATTATTTCTTCAGAAATTGTTTTGCGCTTGCCTGCCACATTACTTGGACCTAAATCTGCAAGTTCTAATAACGTTTCTAAATCTTTTTGCAAATGAACATGGTTTAAATTATTTTTGTCTCTTGTTAATATTCTAATAGACATTAAAACTGGCAAGAATATTTCTTCTTTATTTTTATCCCGCAAAATAGAAAATAATGTTGCCCAAATGATTTTCCATTTCCCATCAATATTGAATTCTGCAAAGTCAAAAAGGTCTTCATACTAAAAAGAATTAAAATTGTTTTAACAAAAACTTTGTTATAAACTTAAAAATTATACCTTTTTGTTAAAATCATTTAAAATATTTTTAGTTTTATTTAAATCATTCGATTTTAACGTTTCTAAGTCTTCCAACTTCATTTTTGTAAAAAGTTACAAGTTAATGTACATACCTAAAAAATTAGTATGTAAACATCAGTATAGAAGAGAAGATTGTAGATTAGTTATAATTGGTTTGACAGTCCTGGGTATAACATTTGATACATTTCAAATTACATTCGTACAATAAAGGTAGCGTTTTTTATAAATTTGACAATAATTGATTAAATTTGAATCCAATTTCTAACGGTGCGTTTATATTGGTGTTGCTTCAATTTATTTAATTAATTTTGATTAAAAGATTTTTTTTTGTTTTAAAAATGATTTCATTCATTCAAATAATATAAATGCTATAGAATAATAAATTTTGTTGAATTATTGGATTAAATATTTATATATGTTTAATTTAAAGGCAGGTTTTCATGAGAAAATTTTGCCCAGGAAACTTGACTTTAGAGAGAGAGATATATAGTATACTCTCAATAGGAGAGAAAGAGTAAAATGATTAAATTTATATTAAAATTTTTTTATATCTTTTGAAAAAAACAAATTACATAACCTTATTTTTTAATTTTTAAATTTATATTTCGCGAATTGTTCAATTCAAAGTTAAAATTTTATTAATTTAAAATAAATAATAAAATTTTAATCAATTGCAAATAATTTTAAATAAAAATTTCATTCATCAAACCATAATATAAAATGTTTTTTTTCTTTGTTTACATTCTCTTGTTTGTTTACAAAATTCAAATGTCATGTATCCAGTATCCATAAAAATATGTAATAGTATGCAAAAAATTTTTGTGTAGAATACACTTTTTTTTTGTATGTAGTAGCAACTTTATAGGAAAAAGACCTAAGAGAACATCTTTTTGACATGGATTATGGCGCTCTCTCAATCAGGGTTGCCATTCAGAAAAAAATTTTGTTACCAAATTGGTTTTAAAAAGTTACCAAATTGATAAAAAAGTTACCAAAATACCTTGGATACAATGCTTTTGCCTGATATTAAAATATATTAAAATAAACAAAACAATTATTCATATATGCAACATAAAAACACAAACAGTAGATTCATAGGCCCTAGTAGATTCATTATCTTCATCTACTTCAACAACCCGGATATTTTTCACAAGATATCTGCAGAAAATGGTTCGTTATTTGTATATTAAATTATTTTAACAAATTTATTAATTAACTTTCCATTCTAAAGAATCGTAAAAAAGTTTTTAACATATTTATACAAAGTTTGATTGAAATGAATTTATAAAAATTAAGTTTTAAAAAAAAAAGGGTTTCAGAAATTTACAATGTTAACCTTTAAATAAAATATAATTTAAAATAAAACACGAAATTCAACAAAATAACTCGAATCTAAATAATTATCGCTTAAATTTTAATGTTCAAACAATAAATACTATTTATTAACTACTTATGTTTTATTACGCTCATAACAAAATCAATATCGCGTATAGATAGACGCGATTTGAGCGATTTGCAGTTACACAACCAAATTCATTGTTTTGTAGGTACATATGTATAATATAATTAAGAATTAGGTAGGTAGGTTTAACTATGATCTTAATTATATTTTGAAGTTATTAAAAAATTACCAAATCACAAAAAATATTACCAACTTACCAAAACCAAAATAATTTTTAAAAAATTACCAATTTTGGTAGAAAATTACCAAAGTGGCAACTCTGCTCTCAATACTGGGCTAAGGAAAATTGATGTTTCTCCCAGTAATTTATCGTTTTTTCTTTGTCGCACAAATAGTATTTTTGTATCTTCTGCCTATGCTCTAACTTTTGCCCAGGAAACTGCCGTAATGAAAATTGGCCTTAACAGAGATTTTATATCATGACTTGGTTTATGGTAATCTTTATCCCTGTGATCCAATATTAAAAATATGATAAAAAAATTAACAAATTAAAATTTTAACATTTATAATAATTTGCACTAAATTTTAAACTAGTTTTTTACGGTACTGTCTACTGTCTACACTCTTATCACTTATAGCAGCTCTAATATAAACGCATCCTAATAAAAACTAATGAAAACTTGATGTATAATGTAGAAAAGATATAATTCTTTTGTGATTTGATTTTAATTTTCAATATTTTATTCTAGTTAGGTTAAATGTGATGTACACTTTCCGTACAAATAATAATTTTCAATTAATAATTTAATTTTTGTGTTAATAAATTTATTTTTTTATAATAATATTAATTTTGCTTCACATAATTATTTTTAAATTTATAAGTTTTAGGTTTTAGTTAATTTAATTTTTCAAAAATAATATTTTTTGTGTACAGTTTTTATTTCTCTTTAAACTAAGATACGCGAAAAATATTTAGTATTATTAGATTCACTATTTGGAATTTATGATCCCCAAAGCTGAGGACACCACAAATTTATTAACAAACATCAAATATTTTTTAATACACGAACTAGTTAAAGATCGTTTCGTTAGAATGACACTTGAATTATAGAAAATGTGTTTGTGTAAGCCCCCTTTAATTTTTTAACAATTCATATTTATTAAATATCATTACTGTCATTTAAAAAGCTCAAGATAATTTTTTGTATTTTGAAGAATCAATTTTTATTTTAACATTAAAAAAAGAATACAAAATTAAATAAACAAAGAGAAAGAAGTGCAAATTAGTGAAAATTCTTATTACTTTTATTATTTAAAGAACAATATTTTTAATAAACCTTTTTGATTGAGTATGCTTAGAAAATTGATTTAAGAATAAGTCAAAAGAAAAAAAATTGTGACAATTTATATAAATAAAATATTATTCATTGAAATAATAAATTATTATTATTATTTTTATTAGCAAGTTTTATAGAAGAAAAAATATTAAGTAAAGTAAAAAATTTGGCTAAGAAATACTGGAAGTTCTTAAAATATACCACTTTTGTGATCGTTGTTGCATAAGTGTGCGTGAAAGTGTTTTTCAAAAGAAAATTTAATACAAGGTGAAGCCAACAAGTAATACTTTTTAAAAGGCATAAATACTTTAAGGCTGATTTTTATGGTTAAATCAAAAGGTTTAAGAGTTGGATTAACTTAACATACATATGAACCCCGAAAATAAGAACAATCTAGACGGCGAAGCTTCAAGGTAATATATCTTGTTATATATCTCACATGTTTGGATGTATAATAAAAAGGGTTTAAGGCATAATGTTGATTTTTTAAGCACCAAAAGCATAAATATAATTTACAAACGCCACAAATTATTAATACATTGCAATGGATTATAGCTTTGAAGTGCATATATTTTGGTTATTTTATAAAAAGCAAAGACCCTATCTGATTTCATTTGAAGGATTTCAAAAATTCATTTCTTACATATTATTTGACAAGGCTTAAATAAACTGCTTATATATAGTTGACGTTTTTGAACATATTATTTTATATGCTAATTTTTCTAAACATAATCTTTTAATGGATTAGTGAAGTATTGTTTTGATATAGGTAAACTATATCAAATATATTTTATATATGTATATAAATAAACTATATTCAAAAATAATAGTTTTAACTTTATAATGGTTTTTTAGTTTCTTAGTTATCAAAAAAAATTTTTTAAATATTATATATTATTATATAAAAACAATATTAATAAAAGCATTCACATGAATACATTTCGAGTTTATAACGTAGGATAAGAAATTTAAAACTATTCAAATTCCCTTAGATTTTATATTCTTCATATTCCCTATTATTCAAATTCCCTAAGTACAAAATACATATATAAATGATTAGAATTAATTTTGCAAAATTAAATATTATTTAAAGGTAATTATTAAATTTGTCAGTTAAGGCAAATTATAAAGGAATTCATTTTTATTTAATTGTGTACAATTTATATTTTTAAAATATAACAATTTTCAGCATATTTTACCCTGAGTATGAAAATTTTAACAAGACAAAGTCATATGATAATAAACAATGATATGTGTTTATAATTTATAAAACAAAATTAGTTCGTATCATTAAATACATATATATATAAATATTAAAAAAATTTATTCATAAATTTGAAATATAAAATTAGTATCAAATTTTATAATATTATTCTTTTCATGAATTTATTAAAGTTTATAGTTATAAATACTGTATTGTTTTAACAAATTCACAGATTTATCAAATTTTGAAAGAAAAAGAAGTACTTACTTACATATATATTACATTACAACAAAACAAAAAGTAATTACGACATATATAATTTTCAAGTAGTACTTACTCAAACTTTTTAAGTTTATTTTTAACTATTTAATTACTTCTCATGAAGAAAATTTTAAAAAATATTTTTCTCTTTAATATCATTCACTACATTTTTAATAGTATAGTATTCTTTTTTTATATAATATATTTATAAAAATTGTTTTTTTAATTATAAGCTCCAAATTTTTTGTAAATCTATATATTTCCGCAAATAAATAATTTATTTATATATATATAGGACTTTTGTATATACATATATGCAGTAATAAAGCTTATTTTTATTACATTTATTTACATAAATCTTATTTTGGTTCATGGTGCTAGTTTCAAGAACCAATTCTTTGTTTCCATAAAAGAAATCGAATAAAAAGGAAATGATAATACAAAACACAAAGAATTTTTTTTTTCTTTTAGCAAAAGTTTTTTTTTAAATATTTTTACCCATTTTAAAAAATTTTCTGTAAAATTTTTCAGTTAGTTTTTTATCTTCTTCTGCAGCATGAAAATTTAAATTATAATTTAATTAGAAGAAAAATTTCAAAATAATAACAAAATATTTTTTTTAAATTAAATAGTAATAACTACATAAAGTTATTAAGTGTTGTTATTATATTATATTTTGTTAATAAAAAATATAAAAATGCGGTATTATTATTACTAGTAAGTACCTAACTAAATTATTCAAATTAAATTATGTTAGTTAATACAAATCAAATCTTAAAATTATTTACTTCAAATTTAATTAATCTTCAATTAAGATAAACAAATTGAATACTTTGTAGGTATTTGAAGAAGATTAAGAAAATTATTCAAGTTAAATTAATTATTTTATTATATTTCAAAATTTATATTTTAATTGAAATTTGAATTATTAAAATAGAAGTATATATTATAAATTTAAATATTGAACTTATTTAAAATCAAAAATAAAAACTAGTATACAATTATTGTTTTCTTTTCAATGATGAAACTGTTCATCTATATTTGTTACTTATTTTTTAGATTTTAAATTTAGATTTTTCAAATCTAATCTACCGTAGTAAAATCAAAAAATATATGGTTTTGAAATCGAAAAAAACTGACCAAAAATATAGTTGAACATTGACATCACCTAAATAAAAAAAAAAAACAAATTTCTGTCTTAGAACTTTACACATAAGTTATAAATTTAACGTAATATATGTACGACGCAAGTACACTAAAAATTTTTTTACATTGCTCTTTGTAGATATTAAAAATATATCCAACTAAAATCATTTTTATCCTGTAATTAAGATTTAAAAAAAAAAACCGATAAGATAAGTACTTAGAATAAAAAAAATAAAGTATATGTTTATCTTTAGAACAATATAATAATTTACGAAAAATATACTGTGATATATACATATATTTGAATTTAAGAGTTCGATTACACCTTCACTGTCAGTTTTCATGAAGATTCAATGCCCTAAAAATGATATTATTAAATTAGGATAAATGTACAGCTATATATAACTTAAATTTTATATATTAATACAGAAAAACTTAAATACATTTAAATAAATAAAATTATTTATATTTAGATAATACATATTATGTACTTTATTATTGTAAGTAGAATATAAAGCTTCCTACTATTTCTTAAATGATTTTTAAAACTTTTCATTTTTGTTTTTTATATTTCTGCAAAATATTGAAGTGTGTTTATTAATTTTTTTCAAAAATTGTGTAGAGTTTTATAATTTAAAATTATTAAACACAGTAGATTACATGTAGCCACACGGTAATTTTCAAATTATTTATACATATGTAATAAATAAATTTTCAGAATTTTTTTAAAAATTTAGCCAGGTAATTTGTTTGTATGAATTAATTAATAATGGACAAGATTATTTTTATATATGTATAAAAAAATGGATTTATAAATAATCTTTCTTTGCGCTGTTGATCAAAATGATCTATTTTATTTCAAATTGTCCAACAAACATAATCAATAAATTTTACAATATTAAAATAGGTAAATTAAAAATCGACAAAAATATGTTTCTGCAATTTTATTTATCAAATGAAATTTGCATAAATTTAAATAATTTCTATTGCACTTTTTTGTACTGATTTTATGTGTATGCCTTAAACCCGTTATTTCAAATCCCGTAATATATAAAAGTTTTTTTGTTCAGAGAAACTGAAGAATCGTCGTCTGAAGACGATAATAAACCCAAACAAAATAGCAATATAGCAAAACCTGAACGAAAAGAACCAAATTTATTAAACCAACAAAATTCTGAAATAAATTGCCCTATTAATAGGTCATTGTTATCTGAAAACGATAAGTTAACCGCCATTGCTCCTAGTTCAAGTGAAGAAACTTTAGCAAGAAACAAAGAAGATTGTGAACCAATTTCAGAATCAAATTTAGGGGTATCAAATTTTTCAGATATTGAACTCAAAAACTCAGTAGATAGTGAGGTAAATAGATCAATCACGCCAACATTAAGTTCCGCAGATAATAGTAATATTTGCTCAGAAGAAACAGAAGAAATGAAACGGGCAGCAGCTAGAAAATTAATTGAACGTTATTTTTATCAATTACGTGACGGCTGCGGTAATCCAAATTGTAAAAATAAATTTTGTGCATCAAGTGGTGAAATTGAAAAATTAACACCCGATCAAGCTGCAGCTAGGGCAATTCAACTATTCTCACAAGATGCAAAATTATGTGATACGGCACAATTCCAACCATCAAAAATACCTAAGACTGGTCCTTCAACTTCCTCAAATATTTTACAAACAATATGTACTACAACTGATGGAGGACCATCAAGTTCAGCTCTATTTGAGAATACTAACACAAATATAATTTTTAGTAATTTTGATCAAAATTCAGAACGAGATTTAAATGTACATGAGTAAGTATGATTGGATTGAATTAAAAGAAAATAAACGGTGTTTGGCCTAAGACAGAAATTTGAAATATTTTGTTATAAAATTTATTACACAATAATTTTCTTACACTCTTGTTTTACTAAACCACATATGTATATTCTTTTATCGCTAAATAAGAAGCGGTTGTTCTTAAATATTTATAGTTATTAGTTATTAAAATATAAATTACCTTTTAAATTATATTTTAGTTCTTATCCGCGATCAACAACTTCAAATGCTTTTAAATCAACTAACAGAAATGATGGATCAACTTCATCTTCTAATGCTACAACACCGTCTAGTCATAGTAGTAGTGCTAGCGCACCTAGTGGTGCCACTACTAGTTCAGGTGATTTGATTTTGCCATCGTCTAGTCATAAGAATAAACGAAAAACTGTTTCAAGCCCCACCTCCTTTTTAATTCAACCTGTTTCCTGTTTGGACGAAGAAAAACTCACACAATTAATAGAAGATTGTAAAAGTGTAAAGTCATTTACAAAACTAATTAGAACAATAGGTGAAGTTTTTAGTTCAGCTGATTTATTGTCTGGCAGTTTTCGCAAAAAAAATAAAACTAAAATAGATGAAGTTCTTGAAAAAGTTTCAAGTGATTTAAAAAGTTTAAAAAAGGAAGATATTCGTTCACTGGAAAGTGATCCTGATAAAGATGAAGATAGTTGTGCTATATCAAATGAAAATGAAGAATTGCAGTCAAACGGAACCACAGTTGTGGATGTAATAAGTTTAAGGAGATCAATGGAAAAATTATTTGCATTAAATTGTCCAATTTATGAAGCTTTAAATAATGGTTTTCATAGTTTATCAATATTGCTAAGTGTTGATCTACGGATGGGTAAGGAAAAGGAAGATATTGAAAATTTTGTACATATTTTTGTAATGGTTTATGAAATAATATCTATGGGTAAGTTCAAATGCATATAAATCAAGAATATTACAGTGACTTATTGTATAAATTAAATTGCAGCGTCTAGTGAATTCTTAGAATATGCTTTACCATATATTAATAGAGCTGCTGCTCGGCTACCCGTTTGGGCGGAAGCAAAATTAGCACGTGTGTGGGCAGAACATTGTAAAGATAGTTTAGGTCGTTTACTTCAAACTTTACAGCAATTAATAAGTTTGCAAGTTATTACTGGTAATTTTAGTCGATCACATTATGTTGAAGATAGTGAGGTTATAACTAGTGCAACAAAAGTTTTAAAGGTAAATTCTAAAAAATAATTCGCAAAAGTTTCCTTTAAAATAAAATGGTTCTTTTTTAAGATTTTGTATTATGCGAATATGTTAGCTGGAACAGTTGAAACAACAAAAATTAATGAGAATGAAAAAAGCAAAGAACCTTCAACTAACAATTTGCTAGACGACGATGATTTTATGCTCTACACACCTTCAAAAAATCGTGAAAAGAAAATTATTCAAGATAGTTTAGAAAAAGAATTAAGTATATCTGCTATGGACTGTCGTATACCCTTAATACCATTTGAAGAATTCTACAATGAACCTTTAAGTGAAACAATTGAAATGGATAATGATTACTTGTATTATAAAAATTATACAATGGATATAAGACCTGGTGGTAATTTTTTTGTAGATTCAAAACAAATTTTATGGATTATAGATTAAAATTTGTTATAGATAAAAAATTTACATTTATGTTATATTCATTTATATTGACACCTGCAACTAAAGTAATTGCACTTTATTACGACAGTCGAATCAGAATGTATAGTGAAAGGAGACTTACATACTTGCAACATATAAATGATGGCAATGGAGCCGGACCAAATCCTTATTTAAAAATTAGAGTACGTAGAGAAAAACTAATTGAAGATGCTCTATTGGAAGTATGTCTTGACCAAATATTTTTAATATATCTTGTTAATAAAATGCATATTTTTGTAAATATTTTAAGCTTGAAATGGTTGCAATGGTAACACCAAAAGATTTTAAGAAACAATTAGTAGTAGAGTTTGCAGACGAACAAGGTATTGATGAGGGTGGTGTTTCAAAGGAGTTTTTCCAATTAGTTGTAGATGAAATATTTAATCCAGATTTTGGGATGTTTGTTCATCAAGTTGATACAAAGACTGTGTGGTATAAAAATAAATTTCGTATATTAAAATTCTATTAAAAATAATTTTTATTATAGGTTTAATTCAAATTCGTTTGAAAATGATGCCCAATTTACACTTATAGGGATTGTTTTAGGTTTAGCTATCTATAATAATGTAATTTTGGCTGTGAATTTTCCAATGGTTGTTTATCGAAAATTAATGGGCGGTAGAGGCTCATTCTATGATTTAGCTGACTTTAACCCAATTCTTTTTAAAAGTTTAAAATCTATGTTAGATTATACTGAGTCGGATTTGGAAGATGTTTTCATGCAAACTTTTAAAATAAGTTATACAGATGTTTTTGGTAATCTTGTTGAATATGAATTAAAAGAAGGTGGTGCTGATATTATAGTTAATCAAGATAACAAATTAGAATTTATTGAATTATATGCTGATTATTTATTAAATACTAGTATAGAAAGGCAGTTTAAAGCATTTAAAAAAGGTTTTGAAATGGTCACAGATGAGTCACCATTAAAATTGTTGTTTAGGCCTGAAGAAATAGAATTGCTAGTTTGTGGAAGTAGGGTAAGAAAATTATGAATTAATTACAGTTACAAGTTTACACATTACTTGGTATTTATCTGTTGTAGAAATTTGATTTTATCGAATTAGAAAAGTCAACTGAATATGAAGGAGGCTATACCGAAAATTCTAAAATTATTAAAGATTTCTGGAGTATAATTCATGGTCTAACCATGGAATCGAAACGAAAATTATTAGAATTTACTACTGGTTCAGACCGTGTACCTGTAGGAGGATTAAGCAAATTAAAATTGGTAATTAATTTATATTATACAACTCTGTAGTATATATAAACGTTTTTTTTAGGTAATTGCAAGAAATGGCCCTGATTCCGATCGTTTACCAACCAGTCATACGTGTTTTAATGTTTTGCTTTTACCAGAATATGAAAACCGTGAAAAACTAGAAGATCGACTACTCAAAGCTATTAATTATTCAAAAGGATTTGGAATGCTTTAAAAATTAGATTTTTTATTAATAACATTACCTAATTTTATAAAATGATTCATCATAAATTATGTATATTAAAACAATAAATAATGCCTTATTTAAATTTCTAAGGTAACAATGCAGATTTTATTTAAATTATGTACAACTGATATTTTTTAATCTTTACTTGTTTAAAAATAAAATAATTTTTATGATTTTCACCAAGGAAAATAAATTAGTTTAATATATATATATATATATTAAGTACGATAACAAGAAATATTGTCAAGAGTATTCTATTTTTTTAATTATTGTAAATAATTTACGATACTCAAAGAATTGAGAAATTAATCTTAAAATGGAATTGACAAAAATCACCAAAAAAGTTAATAACCATACATTTTTAGGTATAATTTCATGTAAAATATTTAAAATAAAATTAAGTAATGAACACAATTTAGTTTATCTTTAAAAATCTTTTATTTTCTTTTTTTTTGTATGATGGAATCTACAATTTTTGTTGTTTCAGCAAGAAAATTACGTCTTAACCTGAAATTAAATTAAAAATAGATTAATATTTCCAATTTTCACGTTTGATTTGATAAGTTTGAAACACTCAGTTCAGTTATAGTGAAATAAATCATTCAGTGTAAGTCTAACTTAACTAGTATTTAAAACTACATCATAGTAGTTTATATAAAATGACATGAAAAATGAAATAAACTACTAACATTTTTGATATTTAATTTATTAACTTACCTTAATTTAACTTTCTAAACTTTTAATAAGCATACACCACCAGCTTTCTTAATTCTGTCTTCGGCTTTCTTTGAGAAATACCTGGCTTTTACAATTATTGGTTTTTTAGGTAAATGACCCCTTCCTAACAATTTGTAGTATCCCTAAAAAGGTTTAATTTTCATTAATCAAGTTTTTAAAATAATTGTTTTTAATTATTATTTTTATAATCAGGAAGGCTCTTAACAGCATGGTTTTGCAATTTGTACGTTTGCCTCAGACCGCCCGACGCCTTGTATACTTTATCATCATTAAATATAGTTAAACAAAATTTTAAAAGTCAAACATTACTTACAAATTGTACTAAATCGATAACTGGAGCCTTATCCTTTTCTTTCTGTAATTCTTTGCGTTTTTCTTCTGGTACTAAAGACCACAACTTATCTAGGTTAATAGTAGGGCAAAATTTGTACTGACGCCTCAAATGAAAATTTCTCATACCAACTTTACCGAAGTATCCGGGATGGTATTTATCGAAATTAATACGATGATGGTGCATACCACCAGCATTACCACGTCCACCAGGATGCTTACGGTGTTTACCTAGATAAAGAATAATTATGAATTTTTTCTTAAGGGAAATTTTATATTAGTTACCTATGCGACCATGTCCATGACTGACATGACCCCTTAACTTCCTAGTCTTCTTCCTTTTTTGATTTGACTAAAATATTACACATTATTTAATTAAAAATATTAATTAATTAATAAGTTTAAATTAAATTGCAAATTAATTTATTTTAATAATTTTACGTTTGAATTTTAATAAACTTTAAGGATGCATTATAATTTTAAAGTTTATTTCCAAAAAACTTTCGGATACAAACAACTCACCATTTTGAAGTTAAAAAACGAAAAGGAAAAGGTTTTGATGTTTTCAATACAAGACGTTTAAGCTAATTCTAAAAATGATCACGAAAAATTAAGAGGCGCTTCTGTTCATTTCCGATTAGAAAGAGAGTGACGCCAGTGCCATATTTTGTAATACATTTTCGATTAATTCTTATTCAGCAAAAATAAGTAATGAAATAAAAATTAGAACTAGCTTTTCTTAAAAACGGCTAAAAATTAAATACAGAAATTTTCTAAATAATATAACAGTATTTTTTAAATTTTGCATAAAAGCAAAAAATATAAACATTTCTAATTTTTTATTTTTGTTAAATATCTAAAAAGCTATTTTATTAAAAAACAATATAGAGAAATAAATAAATATAAAGTTAGTGGATTTTTTTATTGCACAAAGGTAGTTCAACAACTTTCAAAAATTGTACCACGGTAATTCTGGGCACGCAGCTTGCCCGGGAGCAGATAAGAATCATCTAAATTAAAAAATTAGGTTCGGAGATCCACATTAAAAAATTAATATTCGAGAACTGGATTAGTAAGTTATTCAACTTCGGACTATGCCGAACACTAGCCTACATGCTTAACAAGTAGTCTTTCAGATTTGGTTTATTTATTCTTTCAAATAGGGGTTTTGGTTTACTCTCCAGGATAGTTTTTTTTTTCCTTCTTCCATTTAACTAAGGTTGCTAAATTTTCTCCCAATTTATTTATATTTTATAATTTATCTCTCCACAGCGAAATAATCAATTACAGGCCTATTGTAAAACTATTAGCCATTACTAAACTTTCCGAAAAAATTGTTCATAAATTCCATCCCTGTACAACATAACATGGGTTTCAAAAAAAAATCGACAGTACGAACTTAGCCCAATTCGCTTCTGAGATTTTCAAAACAATGAAACCCAACAAGCAGGTGGAGGTTGTATTTACCGATATCGGTAAATCATTCGATATAAATCCTTTTATACTAGCACTTCTGAAGCATAAGGCTCTTGGGTTTTTAAGACATAGTTTAAAAAATTGGACGTAATTTCCAACCAAAATTTTTTTTACCAACCGTCGGCCCGGCATGGGTTAAAAAATTCCAAATCTGTTAATAGTATCAACTCAGGTTCTCAAGGAGCATCACGTATAGAAAATTTAAAGACAATCGGTCAAACTGTTTTAATTTTAGAACAAAAAAGTTAAAATACTTCCACTAAAACTCCAACTTGGCGGTCCGTTAGAGAAAAATTTTTAGTAAACGATTTCTTTCCGTAGGTACCCAAAAACTTCTATATACAAATTTTCATGATAATCGACTGAGCAGTTTAGGGGTGCATTCGTTAAATACAAACAACGAACAAACAAACTTTCATTTTTAAATATATAGATTGATATTTTCAATTATTATGATAATTTGACGAAAAGCTTGGCTTCATAAAAAACCATTGGTTATTTTAAAACTAAAAACAAAATTCTGCCATTACATGATTATTGAAAAAAATTTTAAACTAACTTTGGTTCAAGCGTCGGCTGTCCACTGTCGAGCGATAAAGATAAGTTTTGTGCATACTTGAAGAAAGAGATAAAAATTCATTAAATTTTATTTTACTTGAGAAGTCTCAAAAAAGACGAAAACTATCCGTCTTACTCTTATACATAGAGAGTAAATGTCAAAATACAAACATATGATTTATGTATGATGTCAGTTCCACAATTCAAAAAAAAATTATATGGAATGGTAGGGAAATACTATTTTTAAATATTAAAAATTAAATTAAATATGAATCGTTTTGAATATGTTCAAGCAAAACTTCATGAAGATGAAAGCTTTGTTGGCAAACATGGTAATATAAAAATATATAATGGACACGACAAGGTAATTAAAGATATTTTATTAAAAGAAAAATTTGATTATCAATATTTTAAGACTCATTTTGAAGATGGAGAAGTTGTTTTAACAACACATCGTTTATTTTGGGGCAAGCCGGGTCAAATTTCTAAAGGAGAAATAACACTGTGCCTTCATTTTAAATATGGTAAATAGTTTTGTACTCGATAAAAATTAATTTCTTAAAATAACTATGTTTAATAAAAGTCATAGGAATTGACGAAGAACAAGCGAGTTCATTTATTTTTGGCAGAAAAACCAGAATAATTTTTAATTTACGACCACCTTTAGAAGACAAAACTCCCGGCCCATTTGACTCCAGTAGAGCTCATTTTATTAAAATTTCTGGAAAACATGGTATAGATACTGAATTTATTGATGCTGTAAAAGAAACTATTAACGCAAGAGTTTGGGAAGTTAATATTACCCAAAGTAGTGTTACAACAGTAACCCAAAATCCTTCAACTCATAAAATTAAACTTAGGACTGGAATTACAGGAATTGAAAGATCTATTGTGGAAAAACAAAAACAAACAGATGAAAATATTGCTGTTGCTTTTCAGGATTTAAAAATTCTTATGACTATGGCTCAAGAAATGGTTAAAATATCAAAAAATATAAGTCAGAAAATTAAAGAACGGGAAGGAGAGATATCAGAAGATGAAACAGTCCAATTTAAATCTTATCTTATGAGTTTAGGAATTGATGATCCAGTTACCAGAGACAGTTTTACTAGCAACTCTGCATACCATAAAAGCTTGGCAAATCAAATCTGTCAAATGCTTTTAGATCCTTTAGAAGTAAAAACTAAAAAAACATTTTTATAAAAATATGCAAATATATTATTTACAGGAAGCTGGTGGAATGATGTCTTTGGCTGATGCTTATTGTCGAATTAATCGCGCAAGAGGACTTGAACTTCTGTCCCCGGAAGATCTACTTGATGCATGTAAGTTACTAAATGGTCCAATGAGCTTAAAACAATATCCCAGTGGGGCTATGATATTGCAATTAGATTCACAAAATGAAGAGTTCGTAGCACATGAGACAACTGAAAAAGTAGAGCAAAACGAATCACTTTCTGTTGAAGAATTAGCTAAGTTGTTTAATATATCAATTTTACTTGCAAAAGAGAGACTTTTAGCAGCAGAACGTTTCGGAAAATTATGTAGAGATGAATCAATAGAAGGTTTGCGATTCTATCCTAACTTGTTTCTAAGATAAAACTGTATTAAATTAAAGTTGTATATAAATAATACATTGTATATGAACTATTCAAAATGCATAAATTGAAAAGAAGTACTATTGTAAAAAAAACTTAATAGATTTAATTTATTTTTTTATTTTTGTAACTATCAAGTTGTTAGAAACTAAATAACAGTCTAACCATTGTTCGATTTTGTAATGTTTTCTTTTTAAACAACCAACTAGATAGAATACATACTAACATACATAATTTTAAAAAAAATCAAAAATGTCCAAATTTTTTTAAATTTTTGTCAAAATTTTGTAATATTTTTAAGCCTTTGGTAATAAAGCTTATCATTTCTCTAAAATTGAACTGCATGCTAATCATAAAAAATTAAACCTACTGATTAGGTACTGTGCATCAAAAATTTTCAAATAAAATTGGCAAGACAGCCTCTGGCCTCTAGGTTAAAGAAACAAATAACGGTTATTATTGGTTTTTTTTTTAAAGTTTTATATCTGGTTATGGAAATATTTCGATAATTTTTATGCACAAAATTTGCAGAATTCACATGTTCTTTGAAATCCAAAACTATAATTTCCGTGATATTCCTTAAATCCAAAATTAAGTTGTATTTTGATACTTATTTATTATACTTACCCGTGGTTTTAACGAAGATATGTTTTTAAAAGTCACTTTATTATATACTTTTTTTTTTCTAGTGAACAAACTTCATATTCTTAAAAATATCATAAAACATTTTTTAGTTATCCATTTCAATTTAAATTTGATTGAAATCATGAATTTTTTTAATTATTTTCGTGCAAAATTTATATTAAAATACCTGACAAAGTATAATAGTGCTTCTTGATTTGTAAGTGATTTAAAAAATATATACTAAGGTACACACAAAAAATTAATTAATTAAGATATAAAAATTTTTTTTAATTTATGTTTATTGAAAAATAAAATTTAAAATATTTAGGAAATTGTACATTATATGCTATATACATTTCATTGGAAAAAAATTTTTTAAAATATTAGATAAGGACTTACTTATTTAATTAAAAATATATCATATAACATATTTAACATTAAAAATACGGAAACAAAAGAAAAACGTTATTTCAGCTTTGATTCAACTTTATAAATTCTACATTTCATCTCAGTTAATGCTGCTAAATAAGTTTCTTCTAAATTTCCATTTACAGTTATTGGACATGTGTCGTATATAGTGTCAACACATGGCAATGATTGAACTTTCATACTTTCTCCTACGTTCCATAAAGTTAACTGTTTCGAGTCTTGAATATATGCTGCTACCAAACTGTTATCTTCAACTGGAATTTGTGTGCATCTAGACATTATTCGAATAACTCGAGATCCAAATAATTCTAATTCAATTTGAAATATAACAATACTATCTATTTTGTTTAATTTACCCAAAATATATTTAGACATTGGA
This sequence comes from Dolichopus griseipennis, assembly GCA_963082915.1. NCBI lineage: Eukaryota > Metazoa > Arthropoda > Insecta > Diptera > Dolichopodidae > Dolichopus > Dolichopus griseipennis. The sequence goes on along the minus strand of OY720443.1, from coordinate 14,764,789 downwards.
AATTTAGAACTAATTCTTGTCGAAATTAATATTGTATCTGTTATTGAATTATAACTCATTGCTAAAAATGGTCCTTCAACAGCCAATTTATTTGAACTTAGGCGCTGTGTCGGTAAAAATTCATAGAAAAATAAGCTTTGTAATTTACAAACTAAATATCCACCAAAAGGGAACATATCTGAAGATGGAACTGGAAAAATATTAATGACAGGACTTGTATCATTTGAATTTGATGTTTCCTCTAGACATTGATGTGTGCTACGTATATCGTATATGTAAGTACTACCGTGTTGTGATCCTAAATACAATAAATGACTACGTTGGTCACGATCAAAAGCACAAGACCATATATCTTTTTCTGATGGTGTAATTGTTGTCATTACGCTTCTGTTTCTTATATCGAAAACTTTTACTACTTTCTCTTGTGATGCACAAGATATCAAATCTTCAGTAAAACTTAAAGATAAATCACGAACGACTTTTACAGAAGTATATAAAAATCCAGTTGGTTTGAAATCACTACCAACATCTATGTATTTAACTCCATAGCCTCTAAATAAATTTTGCATTGATTTTTGGGAAGCTATAAATTTTAAGAATTAAAAAAACTTTTATTTTTTGCTTTTATAAATAAAAAAATTACCAAACAGTTGTTTTTCATTCGAAGCATAAATTAAACAACGACAACCTGGCTCTGAACAAACTTCAAAATTTTTTACCATATGTATTTTATGCTCATATGCGTGCATTTTGCTAGATTTATTTGAATGAAGACTAGAGTTTAAATTACCATTTGTACTAACATTAGCTATTCTTCGCATTCTATCAATATCTGCTTCCAATTTTATAACTTTTTGGCGAATTAATTTCAATTCAAACGTCATTAGTTCATGCTCCGTTTGTAATTTATTACTTCGTTCTTTTTCATCTTTGAGATCATTTCTTAATCTAATTTCTTCTGTATTATCTTTAACTGCTATTTTTTTTGCATAAATATGTCTTATATCACGAAAATCAGCCTTTGACTTACAGAGAGGACAGCAACGTCTTGCTGCGCTACCGCACTGTGAAATCCATCTTCGCACACACGACTCACCGAAAAGATGACCACATTTTAAAGCTGATAATCTATGTTCCCCTGACATTTCATAATGCTCACAACAAATCATACACATGGACCCATCATCATCATCTTCGGTAATAGATATGTTAACTTTTGGTTCTTTAGGGGTTTTACTTTTAGACCTACTAATATTATATATTAAAAAAAGTGTCTGTTGATTTTTAATAATCTTACCGTTTTCGTTTTTTTCTGGGTGTTACTGTAGTTTCAACATCTGACTGAGCAGTTTCAGGATTACTATTTCCATCGATAACAACCACATCCGTTGAAGTTGGTCTATTACTAGTTGCATTTTCTGTAGATCTTTCGACTGAAGCAATAGATTCGACACCATCATCTAAATCAATTATAGGATTTGAATTATCATTATCATTTCGCAAAGAGAGGTTCAATGCTTCAGGAACTTCACTGATTAAAAGATTTGGTATATCCTCCAAATTATTACTCATATCAAGTAAAAAAAAATTGAAAAATAAAATTATAACAACTTCAGTTTTCTTCCCGGTAAAAATATTATCAAATTATTGGAACGAATAAATAAAATTTAAACATAAAAAGACACTAGTAAATTGTAAATATCAAAATTGACATTTTTATAAATGACAATTTTGCGCCGTTTATTTCATTAAATTCAATGTATCAAAGCTGCTCCACTTTACTTTAATTTGAAATATGACTATTTCACCAATCGAAATCAAATAGCTGAATACTTATTAGTTAGTTTTTTTTTATGATACTAATATCATGTTCACACTACGCAAAAAATCTACTAAATAACCTAGTTTTAAAAGCAACCGTTCAGACTATCGTTATGCATGAACCTAGTATTGTTTGACGTTTCAATATATATTTTCAGCAATATTTTTTAGAGTAAATAAACAAAATTAATTGTAAATAAAATAAATTAAAAATGAACAAAGAAAAATTTTTTATTTTTATTATAATTTCGATGACATTTTATTAATAATAAATAAAATGTTTCTTTTAATATTCAAAAAAAAGGCTATTTGTTTATTTTCAAAAATACATTTTACAACAAAATCACGTAGAGATGTAAGAAAATTCAAATAATAATCAAATATCAAAAAATTTTATTCAAAAACCTAGTTACAACCCTTAAACTTAACTAGGACTTTCCAAATCCTGGTTCATTTTAACAGCAATTTTATATATGAAAAACAAACCAGGCATGAACCTGGTTTCTTTGAAGAACCTGTTTCTAGTTCATAGTGTGAACATGGTATAAAACTAGATGTCTCATTGTTAAAATTTAATATGCCGTATCGATACATTTGTGAATTATAATCGTCAATAAAATATAAACTCGTATGTTGTATGCAAAATATAAATAAAGTCCTTTCAATAAGCAATTTTTCTACCCTAGAGCACATGAAACCGAATCGAAAATCAAATATTTTGTTCATATTATTATTATATTATGTTTCATTACTATAAAACAATATTTAATGTAATAGCTTGTTCACAAACTCTGATATTAACTAGAATATTAACTAGAATATTACATTAGATGTCAAACGGTTACAATCAATTTTGGGATATTAATTCAATAATATTTGACATATTTATAATCAGCTGACTTCAAAAACGTAAACAAATGCCATTTTAGAAACACTTTTGCGAACCTAATTTTTGACTCGTTTCTATACCTGTGAAATAATATTTTTTATTAGAGTTTACTTTTTTCTTTAATATTTTCAAAAGGTAATTTTATTTATACCTGAAATAGCTATTCATAAAAATAAAATAAAAAATTTTTAACTGAAAATGTTGACAGTTTAATTTTAAAATATAAAAACAAAGCAAGGGTTGAATAAAATTTTTGTAAATAATCGAAAATTGCAGGGACGAAAGTCGTAATAATATGTGTATATTGAGAATATTAACTTCCGTAAGTGTATAATGTTTGACAGGAAATTTTTGAAAAATGTATAGCATATTACGAACATTATACACTTCATATTCATTATTAACATCATATTCCAATATTAATAGTTTGTGAACGTGGTATAAGAGTTTAATTTTTAAATTTTAAACTTAATACCACGTTCAGAAACTATTAATATTGGAATATGATGTTAATAATGAATATGAAGTGTATAATGTTCGTAATATGATATACATTTTTCAAAAATTTCCTGTCAAACATTATACACTTACGGAAGTTAATATTCTCAATATACACATATTATTACGACTTTCGTCCCTGCAATTTTCGATTATTTACAAAAATTTTATTCAACCCTTGCTTTGTTTTTATATTTTAAAATTAAACTGTCAACATTTTCAGTTAAAAATTTTTTATTTTATTTTTATGAATAGCTATTTCAGGTATAAATAAAATTACCTTTTGAAAATATTAAAGAAAAAAGTAAACTCTAATAAAAAATATTATTTCACAGGTATAGAAACGAGTCAAAAATTAGGTTCGCAAAAGTGTTTCTAAAATGGCATTTGTTTACGTTTTTGAAGTCAGCTGATTATAAATATGTCAAATATTATTGAATTAATATCCCAAAATTGATTGTAACCGTTTGACATTTAATGTAATATTCTAGTTAATATTCTAGTTAATATCAGAGTTTGTGAACAAGCTATAACTACAAAATATAAGCAGTATCCCTATTTTTTACTTTGAGTTTGAGAAACACTTGATAAAGGGTACGCCATCATACTGCCAAGTGCCAATTAAATTGTAATTTTAATTTGATATATTTGATCTTGGAGTTATCATTGACCAAAACGCTTAGCTAGGAGATAATTTTTTATTTGTTGATTTTGGTAAATGGAAGAACTACTTTAATATTAAAAATCGCTTTATCGAAATTAACATATATTTTTATTGATAGATTCGCACTTTACTATGTCTGACACATTAACACCGGAAGGTTCTCCAAAAAAAGTTAATTCAGAAAATGGCAATAGCCCAAGTTTATTACAGTTGCCAAGTCCAATTATTACAAGAAGAACAAGAACAGCTTCAACGTGAGTTTTAATTTTAATTTTATTTCAAATATTTAGAATATTGTGTCGTAATTATTTTCTTACAATTTAAAAAATTTTCATTGTTTATTTTGTAATTGGTCAAAAAAATTTGATATTTATAGAAGATTTGTTATTTCTAAATATTTTAAATATTAAGTTTAAAATGATTTTCTTAATTTTTTCTAATTTTCTAAAAGAAATAAAATTTATGTTATACAAGTACTTATATATAAAATATGTGTATAAACATATTAATACATGTGTACCTTTTTTTAAACAAAAGTATTTAAAAACAATGGTTGTATAACAAAATATTCTCAAACTAATATTAACCCAAACCAAAATTTTAAATAAAGATGAATCATAGCCTAAAAATTTTAAAAATGTTGGAATAAGTTCCAATTAGTTATTTTAAAAGCATGTGTACATAATATTTTTTTTTACAATTCCGTATTCATATATATGTCATATATTGTCATAAACTAATTTCTTATTTCTTTTATAAAGTTAAATATATTATTAATTAATATTAATTAGATGTGCTCGGGCAATGAAAAATCCTATGGAAACTGGTATTGTCAAAAATTTTATTAGAGGTAAAGGTCATGGATTTATTACTCCAAACACTGGCGGTGATGATCTTTTTGTTCACATTTCTGAGTAAGTAAAAATTAATATTATGATATAAAATTTATATAAAGTAAAAATTTAAAATTTTTTAGTATAGAGGGTGAATATGTTCCATTGTCTGGTGACGAGGTCAGTTACCGTTTGTGTGCTATTCCACCGAAATTTGAGAAACATCAAGCAATACATGTTGAAATTATTAATCTCATTCCAGAAAAACATTTGAAATGGGATGATGAATGTAAGGAAGAAGGACATATTGTTCATTAGAATCAACGTTGATTTCAAGGAAAGTAACAGCACATTCTCATTTTGAAATTGTATAAAAATATGGCGAATAAGTAGTGGTTAGACTTTATTTTTTAAAATTTTTTTTAATAGTTTATACTTTAAAAAAGTGTTTTTATTTTTATAGTTAAAATTTTTATTTTAAAGATGCTAGATTTCTTTTTACAGTGAAATTGAAACAATTCAGCAATTATGAATTTTTATTAAAAATGTTTGAAAATTAATTTCTTTTTAGATTTGCAAGTCATATATAAACGGTAATATGAATTGATAACCAATTTTACCTCATGTTAAAAATAATCGCTAATCGCCATAATTAATTATATAATAATCAATATTTACATTTTAGTATTTTAGTACTTGTATAAGAAAACAATTTTTAAGTAAGATTTTTATTAGTTGTGCTTGTTTATTTTTATATAATAAAATATTTTAAAACATCGGAAGTAATTTTTGAAAGCTATAAATTTGTAGAGCTTAAAATAAAACGGCAATTTTTTGGATAATTTTTTATTAAAAACTTATTTTTTAACTGTTTCGAAAAAGTGGTACTTATTTAATGAATTTTATTTTTTTAAATACGTTAAAAAAAATCTCTTACTAGTTACAGTCTGTTATGAAATGAATTTTATGTACATTTTAATTTGAAACGAAATTAATTATACTAATGCTGAATATAAATGCATACGTAAAGAAATTTTTCTGTTGATATATATTTTCGGTTGACATATTTAGGATGTTATTTTTAGTTGTACCCTTTTAAAAAAAATAATTTATGCAATTTTTGTAATACCTGTTTTTTTTTAATTTTAAATTCTAAAATTTAAATCTTTTTGAAATGTATATTTTTTTTGTTTAAATGATAATCTTGAAGGTTCATATTCAAACATCATAGTTCAGTTCTTCATCTTTTTCAATAATTAAAAAAATTAGAATGAGAAGCAATGATCAATTTTGTTAATAGAAATATTAAAAGGCTTAATTTTTTTAATTTTTTCTTCAACTCAAATTTTAGATAAAAATATTATTTTATATCTAAAAATATTTGAGTATTTACCAAATTTGTCTGTGATTGTTACAAGTGGAGACGGAAAATTTAAAGAAATTTTTGAATTGCAATTTTCAATTTACACTTTAATGCTATTTTATTCAGATAATTAGTTTTGCAATATTTTAAAAAATTAGCTTTAATGATTAAATACAGAGAAATCGTAACTCGTAAAGACATAAATGTGTAAATATTATAACAATTATGTGAAATAAAACAATGATCTACGAATAAATAATGTATACATAATTTGTTTTGTATTTTGATTTAGTAACTTAATCTGGTTTTAATGATCAGAAAACGTCTAACTTAGTTTGTAACTCACGCGTATGCTGAATCGACGTTAATATTAAATAAACGTTATTTGTAATAAGCTCACATCACATATTAATTTATATTAACAATAAATCTGTTGGACAAGACGTTATTTGGAGAATCGTATAAAGATCAAAAAGACTGTCGAGATATGTATTTAAAAAACATTTCGTTTCATTTGACTTGAAAATCAAAGTTATTGCGGAACTAGAACTAAGATAATTAAAAAAGAAGTGTATTTTTATAGTATCTAAAACCGAGAATAAATTAGGAACTTTGTGCTTCTTGATTTAGACAATTAAGTTTAGTTGAAATAAATCTATTATTTTTTTATTAGTTTCATAGAAACTTTAAAATTACAAAATTCTTAATTTTTATAATAGCCTTTGCTTTTGACTATCGTTTGAATATTAAAAATAAAAAAATAAAACTTTAAAATTATATTTTTTAAAACAAAACACCCCTATTCTAAATTCCCTCGTAGAACACTTCTACAAAAAATAGGCTACGCTACAAACAAAAAGTTTTAGCTATTGTTAATTCCCTCGTAGACAATTAAATCCTCAATGGCAACTTTGACGTTTGAATTAATTTTTCTAAGTAATAATGATTATTTTTTTCAGATTTGTCGTACCTAGGTACCTAATAATTTTTGAATATTATTTTGAGAAAAAAGTATTTGAAGATTAAATATAAATAAAAAATAGTAAGATATTTCATATCATTTCTCTAATATTTTGATTATGTCTAATTCTTTCGTTATTTTACCCTTAACAATTTTAATATATGAAGTACGAATATACTACGAATGAATATCTCTTTCGTAGATTTTTGCACTTTTCGTAACGTTAAGTCGGAATTGAGAATAGCTTTTTCGTAGATTATCTCCGACATTGCTGTACGAGGGAATTCAGAATAGGGGTGTATCAATACATTAGTTATATTTTGGTATTTGATTATTTCTGTCGTTCCAGACCCGCTTTAAAATTTGGTATAATTTTCAAGTTTAATTTCAGTTGATAAAATATTAGCAGTTAATTTAAGCAAAAACTAATTTTATCAAGCTATTTTTAATATATTATATGATTATATTATATCAATTATATTAACAATTTTTTTGTTTTAATTGTTCTAAACGAAACGTCCAATGTAGTAGTTGCCTGGACTTATATATTACTTTTAAAATAATTCTCATATTTCTTCTTCCATCTCTTGGAATATTTTTGAACTTGTCAAATTTTTATTTATGTAAAATAAAATCAAGAGTATGATTTTATTATTAAGGAACAACCATTGGAAAAAAGGGAACTTACTAAAATAAAATATTATCGTTCTCGATTTTATTTATTTAATATATAAAATTACGTTAACTACCGTAAATATATTTCATTTAAAAAAAAATCAAAATAAAATTAACTTTTATGTGTATTTGACCAGATTTAATTCGACGTTGTATTGTGCAGGTTGCGTTCTGAGCAAAATTAGTTGAAAAAGAAATACAAAACAATCATCTACATTAATATAAGCACAAAAAAATCGAAAAACGCCTGAGTTTGTCAAAATTTTTAAATTGAGTAGCTTCTCATTTTGAACTATTTCTTCAAAATTTTTTACTAATTATTTTTTTTTTTTTAAGCACTAACTGTTCAACTTTTAAGCTAATAAGCCTGTCTATCTATAGCAAAGGTAGATGTTCTAGCAGGGGGTTATATTATATCCGTGTTATTAGAATTAATCTTAATTAATTCCACATAAATTTAAACATGAGATAGTATTAGGCCTTACAGCATGTGAAAACGTCTTAAATTTTCAAACAATTTTATTTTTTCTAATATTTAGTATTTGAGTAATTGTTATTATATTCTAATATTTAGTATTTGAGTGGTATTCCATATCTGTGAGTTATATTATTCAGTTAAATTATTTGTTAATATTGTTATATTAATGTATGTTTTATTAAAAATATATAATTTATAATTATTGATTATTGATTATTGATAATGCCATTAACTTCTTTTTTTTTTTTTATTGATTATGAACCAACTGGCGAATGGTAGCTGAGTCGAGTTGAGTTTTTTTCACTTTCACTAGGATTAGAACGCGAGCCTTTTTGAAATTTTTATTTAGAAAATAAATGAAATTTATTGTTTTCAATAAATATTTTATATATTAAGAAATTGCTTTATTGCAGTTATTTTCTTAAATTTAACATTTTGTTTTTACGAATAATTTTTTTTAACGATATGAATTATGTATCAAAAACTCAAATTTCTAGTATGAACATGAGCGACGATTTTTTATTGAAGCATTGAAGCAAAGAAAGAAGACGGCATCACTTTGGTCTTTGCTTGTCACGGCTGTCAAAAAGTTCATCAGTTGAAAGTTGCGTTTTTTTAAATTTATGTTTTCAAAAAAAAAAAAATGAATAAGGTAAATTTTTTAAAATTAGTGGAAACAATAAATGAAAATGGTGATTCTTATGATAATTTGATAAATAAATTGTACCTTAGTTCAGAAGTGATTGACTTAGATGTTTTCAAAAAAAGATTATTTAAGGAAATTAATGAAATTGACTGCACACCTACTAAAGACGGCGCAACTGTTGAGGAAATTCAAGATTTTTTCAAGGATATTGATAATATTCCTAGCAAACTACAACGCCAAAAGAAGCAAAAGGAGTTTCAAAGATTGAATTCGACAGTTGTTCAAAAAAAAGATATAAAAGAATCGCATCAGAGTGCAGTATGTATTGCAAACCAGTCGGTTCCCATTCTAAACGCTAGTTATGGGAATAATAGTTTAATAAAAAATTGCAATTTAACTCCGAAAGAAATATTTGAAAGTTTTAATTATTGTAAAAAGTGTATTAAAGAAATAATAACAAAGTTTGAAAATGATTTAAGTAAAATGCAGCGTTACAATAATGGATTAGAAAAAGTGCGAAAGTTTATTAGTGATTTAAATTCTATAACAAAGGATTATAAAAATTTGCCGAATGTAAATTCTTTTTCGGAAGAAGAAGATGAAAAATTAGAAGGATTTGCAAATTCTTTGGAGCAACTTCATTTTGTTAATGAAAATCAAAATATTTTCTTTAATGTTGAAGATTATGATGACATTGAAAAACTTCATCTTTTAATGGATACTGTAAATGATATATTAAAAAATGTTGTCTAGGAAAAATGCTTTAAAATTGTTTTTTGTAAAAATTTTTAATTATTAAATTTGTAATACAATAAAAATTTATATTTAATGTTTTCTATTTATAATAACTGGAACATTAATTTTCTCTTTCTCAAAGTAAATCTAAAAAAAAAAAAAAATTATGATGTACTTTAAAAAAAAAAAAATAAACTTACAATAATGTTAATATTATCCCTTGGTAATGAATCACTTTGTAACATATATACTTGAACTTCAATCAGTTGTCCAGGAAGTATTTGTCCTTCTCTAGGATGTATGTTGAACAAGTTTTTGTAGTTAGAAGTTATTTCAAAATATTGTTCTGTTTGAAAGAAACTTTTGATTGTAAATTTCGATTTCGTAGCAAAATTTTGTTCAAATTGTAAAACGTTTGGCTTAATTGCCCACAATTCATTAAATCTATCATCTAAATTTTCATCAATAGAATCTTTTAGGTTTTTTGAATCTGATGAAGCACAAATCATAGTGCGAAATAGGATTGTTTCATCTAAATCTGGGAATATAAAATTAGATGTATTTCTTGTATTGTCCATTAAACAGTGTGTAATTGTTAAAACAGCTTCCCAATCGCGAAATCCACTGGCTAATTCTAAAGCATTTTCAGAATTTTCTATAAAAGTGTCCAATTCATTTATTTTAACTTCATTCGGAAAGGGTAACCAACATGAGGATAATTTGGATTGTGTAAGCTCTGATAATTCATTATGATCATTTGACGGAGTATTATTTACAACTTTCACTATGTTACGAATTCTTTGCCTAGTTGGTTCATCCCCAGTTATAATTCTAATATTTGCAACTGCCATTACTTCTGAAACTTTAGATAAGATTTTTTTAATATCGTTACGCCGTGGTTTAAATATTAAACGGAATTTAACAATTGAATCCTGCGGTAAATAAGCTCTCTTCGGTTCAATTTCAATTCTTTCGTACAAATTAGAGAATGACAAACCATTAGAATTTAAATTGATAAGAGCAAAGCCACTTAAAGGTCCTCGATTATGTATGGAAAAGGTTTTTATTAATGGTTGTGATAGTTCTTGAACTTCTCCCATATTTATATATGGGGGGCCAATAGGCCCTTTACAAAAATCTCGAACTTTTATACTAGCGTGTCCTCCATATCCTTGCAATAAAATTACTTTGTCTAAAAAAAGAAAAAATTAAATTTGTTTTTAAAAAGAAAGGTATAATAACAACCGATGGGCCATCCGTCATATGGTGGACTAAAATTAAGTTTTCCCGTTGCAGCACCTAACACAGTTGGACAAAAACTAATTGAAATAGAGCGACATTCCTGATCTTGTAATATGATTATTGAATTATTTTCCATGTTATCTATTTGAAAACCTGGTCCTTCAATTCCAATTTTAAAAGACAATCTTTTATGAGAAATATTTCTTATTCCAATAGTTTTTTTGACAATAGTACGCAATTTAATGCTTCCAAAACAACACTGATTAACGGTTGCTTTAATTGGTAAAGATTGTCCATCTCTATGCGTGAACTCACTTGTTGTAGAACATTGTGAATTACACCTTGATTTTGCAGATATCAATGAACCTGCCGTAAATTGTTGGCTTAAAATTCCTAATTTTGCAGGGCTCTTTGTTTCTGAATTAGTAGATTTAATTTCGGGGGATTGTGATTTAGTATTTTTATTTTCCTGTACACAAAGATAGCGCCGTTCTGATTGTGTTGTAGTATTTAGTGACACTGGTGATCTTAAAGAACTGCTTGATGTTGATGAAGAAAATTTTGGAGAATTTATTAAAGAAGAAGGAGATAAATTTCGTGTATGTTGTTTTTGTGGTGTTTTATTTCTTGACCGTATTGGTGATACTGGAGGAGTTATATGGTTTTCTACTCTTAAAAAATCTGTTTCGCGCTTGTTTTCATTAAGCAGAGTTGAAGATAAAGATGCGATAACTGGAATAGGTTCTGGTGACATTGTTCTATTAAAAGAACGTGAACGCTTCTTAGAACCATTAGGTTGAACTTCATTTAAAAAAATATTTGACAAGTTTGAGACACTTTTAGAAGATCTTATAGCACATAATGTGGAACCTTAAACATTGATATATATAATTTATTTGCTAATATTCAAAAAAAATTATTTACCTGTAAAACTTTTTTCCGAATTATCAGTATCCTTACTACAAAGATTAGAACAATCCAGTAAAGATTCTGTAAATGTTACAGTGTCATTTTCACTGGAATTTACTTTAAATGGACTTAAATTTTCTTTATCCAGTTTTTCACGATTGTTTTTTTGAGTTTTTTTGAAATCAGAATATTGCTGATATGAGCCCGTATACTCCGCATTAAGAAGGATATCCAAATTTAATTGTTGTAATACATTTTCAACTGCTGACATTGTTAGAATATTTGCGTGATCATTACTTTGTTTTTGTTGGTTTTTAATTTTATTTGTAGGTGTTTGGGTATAAGTTTTTGAAGATAAAGTGGAACTGTTTATATTATCATCGTTGTTTCCTAAAAGATAATAAAATATTGAAACTGGCAAACAATTAAACTGTTTATATTTAAAATATTTATTAAATATATCTTTTTACCAAATACCTTTTTGTGAAATGCTAAATGATTCATTGCTATCAACCAATTTTACAGGATTTCTTTTAGGTGGGCTTAATATGTTAGGACTAATAATGCTTTCTAGTTGATCGGATCGTTTATAAAAAAAGTTACCAACTTCAGAAATATTTGAAAAATCAACGCTAGTTTTTGGTGATTGTTCCACTTTATTTTCTAAGCTGAGTCCTTTTTTTTCGACGTCTTGTGCTGACGCCGCTTCACTTGGAATAGCTAAATAATCGTTTTCCCATGACAATTCATCACGAAGCAGTTGAGATGACATAAGTTCTGCCGGTTGAAAACTGTCATTACTTTTAGAAAATGCTGAAATATCCGCTGTTCTTAACGAGCTAAACGATGAAATTCCAGAAGTTTTTTTGCTATTCAAAGTCATGCGTCTTATATCATCGCAAAAACTTGATGCTAAGATATCTTCAATTGTTAAATTTTCATGTTTTTTTGTTGAATCAGTTTGTTTAAATAATGTTGATCTCCCAGTAATTTCACATGGCTCAAAAGAAATTTTATTTTCTTGATTAACTTTTGAACTATTATCATTGAATTCTTCAGATTTTAAAGGTGAGTTTAAAACAATCGTGTTTTCTGCTACCAAATCACTAACATTTATTGATTTAGATTTTACATGATTTGTTTCTAATTGGTGTGTGAAAGGAATTTATTTATATATTTAGAATTTTTTTGACAAATATTTTATATATTTTTTTTGGTTACCATTCATTTTAACTCCATTTTTTAATAAGTTTTGATCAAGTGCTAAACGATTTTGGGAAAGTTCTAAGAGATTGAGTGCTCTTTGTCTTACGGCCTTAAAAATCAAACTATTTGTATTAATGATAAACAATATGTTTAATTGAATATTACCTGAAGCCTGGGCTTACACTGTAGTATATCTTTTTCGACATTACAATTTGGTTCTTCACCTAATATTAAATTATATAAAATAATAAAAATTTTAAATTGACAGCTATCTAACTGTTAAAAAATTATTTTTATAATACAAACAAACCTTTAAGATTATTCATACTTTTTTTTAATAGGTAAATCAAGAAATTTTCTTGGAATATTGACTGTTGATGATCGACGAATAAATAGAAATTACAAAAAAAATGGTAAAATTAAGTTTATAATTGTAAACTGGATTCCTTATTTTCAGAAATTCCCTTAAATTTTAAAATGCTTAAATTGATTTAATTTAAATAAATTACTTCTAAAAATTATTTATCTATTTATTTAAATTGTAAAACACAATAAATAAAATCAAATAAAATATTTAAGGAATTAACACATAACACACAACACCTTAAACAAATTATGAATAAATTCGAATATTTGATTTGAATCAATTTGAATTATATACAAATTACATTACAAAACTGAAAACATCTATTATATTCCAACTAATGCCACCAACGCCAACTTTGTAAGCAACATGTCTAATACAGCGCTAACCAACAAAAAACAGTCTTTATAAAAATGGTTTATTTTTTTTAAACCAATTTCATTAATATATGCATGTAAGCAAAAAATTTGAATAAAAAATGTTTGCAAATTTCTAAATTATAAAATAAATAAATTTTATAATTTTATATTATAAAATTTATTTATTTAAAAATACATGTATCAAATTGACTATCAGTATTAAGGATAAGGTAGGTAGCATATAAACGAACCCATTTTCCTACTGTCAATAAGTGACATTGCCTATTGCAATTTGCGACATATGTCATACTCTCATATACTAGAGAAGCAGAAGCCTTCCTTTAGTTGCATGGCGTAAATTTTTGCAGAGTAAAAATATAAATAAAAGTTTGTAATTTAATATAACTATTTAATTATGACAACATACTCAACAGATAATGATGGTAAAAGTATTATTATAAAAAGAAGTTTTTATTGCTTTTGGGTTATATATTTTCTAAAGTTCTGATCTAAGAAAATAGTATATTCAAAATACTTGTACTAATTTGTAATTATAAATATGTAATTGAAAAAGCTAGCGGAAAATTCTTTACCTCAAAATGAAGATCGTTAAATATTAAAATTTCTTATATTCTTTTTAATGATAATGAATAAATTATATTGCTTAATTTTTTTGAATGTGAAGATTTATTATTTTATTATAATATAGGAAAGTTTATTCCAGCTTCCCAGCGACCTGATGGAACATGGAGAAAAGCAAGAAGAGGTAAATAATTATTTCGTTAAACAAATTATTATAAAAATAAAAATTTTTTTTAGTAAAAGAGGGTTATGTTCCTCAAGAAGAAGTTCCACTTTATGAAAGTAAAGGTAAACAATTTGCTGCTAGACGTACGGACCTTCCGGTTGGAATGTGTCCAGTTGCAGCACAAACTGCTAAAGAAAAACGGGAGAAACAAAAACAAAAAAAGCAAAATTCTACTCCGGGAGTAATTGTTTTACCGAAGAGCACTTCTGTTAAAGAGGTCACATCCTCAAAAAGTAAAATCAACCAAACAAAATCAAATAAATCAAATTCGTTATCTAAAGAAACACCTAAAACTAAACCTGCCGATAGTAAATCAAGTCCAATAGAAGAAATTGCCGATCATCTTAGTGATTTAGAAATTAACGAAAAGCAAGATAATACCAAAAAATTGAAAAAATTAAAAAAAAAATTAAGAGAAATAGAAGCATTAGAAGGTATATAAATCGTTAATAATTTATTATTAAAAAAAAATTTATATGAATTTACAGAAAAAATACAATCTGGAGAGCTGAAAAAACCAGATAGAGATCAGGTATGTGTATTTTAAGTTTAGTAATTAAAATTTTCATATTTTTATATTTTTTAGCTTGACAAAGTGAAACGGAAAAAAGAATTTCTTAAGGAAATACAAGAACTTGAAAACGAACCTGATATTTAATTATTTTTTATAGGAATGTGTGCCATTTTAATACGAAAATACAAAATTTAAGAATAAATATTTTTAAAAAATTTGTTTTAGTTATAAAATATTTAAATTGTACAATAAAGAAAAAACCAAATTTTAAAATTTTTTAAGTTCTTTTATAATTATTAATTTAAAATGATTACTGAGCTGATCTCATTTGATGAATCACTTTTTAATTCCTATTTTATCTAAATATTTGATTAATTTTAAATGACTATGTTTCAAAATTATAATTGTATATATTTGTACATAAATTTATATTGTTTTTAAAACCAAATCAAATTCGCTTAGTTTTAAATATAATTTTAAATAATAAAAAATTTTGTTTAAAAAATTTTGAAAATAAAAAAATAAAATTTAACTTTATATGTAATAAAAAAAAGTTTGATTTCTTAAATAAGTTATAACACAAACTATATGAACTAATAATGAAATAAGTCTTCATTTGACTTGAATGACTGAAGAATATTCTTGTTAAACTTTGAACTCTAATGCATAGTGGAAGTAAATTGATAGTTTCTTCAGATACATATTTTCAAGCTTAACAAAAAAAAAAACTTGAAAATGTGCTAAAAAATTAAGTTTAAGGTATAAACTTTTTATCAATAAAATATGATCTAAACCTAAAGTGTTTTCATAAACTAACCATGTTAACATAACGTATTTTATTTCTTTTTTCTCCTTCATTCTGAGTATAATCATAAAGAAATTGGTACAGAAATTAGTAGGACCTTGTTTTATTCTTGTTTTGCGAACGTTTTTCTATTCTAATTTCTAAATATGAACAGGCTACTTATAGAGTGCAGACTTAACCAACCAAACCCTTATATGAACGTACAAGAATAAAAAGAATCACGTCATTCATTATTAATAAAAAATGAAAATATGTATGTACATATTTTTTAAAGCTACAAATAAAAGATTTCTGTTTACGCTAATTTCGCAACTATATTTATCTGTAAAAATTGTATTGACTAGCAGGGCTCGTCAAAAAATAGGGAACAAATTTTATATGGCGATAGTTTCTCTGTATGTATTATACTATACCACTTAGTAGCCCAAACTTGTACAGGTTAACCAAATAAAATTTTTTGATTAAAAACATTTATGAATAAACTTAATCTGGTATAGCACAATAAATATATTTTTATTCTAAATACGTTAATAAGTAAAAATAAATTATTTAATAAAAATTAACATTTAATTTTACTCTTTATGTTATTTCTAATAATAAAAAAATCAGTTTAATGCTTAAAAAATAATTGAATTCTAAAATTTAAATATAGAGTACGATATGACTATCATAATTAATAATTTTATAAGACAAAAAGAATTCAACTTAAAAGTCACACCAGGTTGGACTATAAATTTCAAGATAAAAAACACAAATTAAAACGGCTTTAAGATCACTGATCATTATCACTCTATTAAGGTATTTTTTCTATTTAATACTTTCATAAGAAAAAATCCAAGAGTGATTGGTCTAAATAGTTTTCTGTATAGTCTTCATTTTAATCTATTTGTCTATAGAGTCTGCCTTCCAATGCATTTATATTAATGTTTTTCTTCGACGTTATTTATCACTAAAAATTAGTGTCGTTGCATCAGAAAACAATCTAATTTAACTAAATTTAAAGTTGATATATATAACAAATATATAACGTAACAGTAAATATGTACAAACAGATTCTATGATTACACCTTTGTTGTAATCATAACTGCTTTGTTGTAATTACACCTTGAGTTGGGGTTAATTCTCATCCGGTTGGGAGATATGAGTTTTCAAACTTTTTTAGTCTTATTTCTCGGAACCAAAAAGAATATAATTAACATTTTTATAAAATTTAAAGGCTTGGTAAATTTACTTTCTAAAACTTTGTCAACGAAAGTTCAAAGTCTCTTAGAACTTGATTTATCGTAGCTTGAAACTAAAAACTATTATTTTTTTCTTATTTATAATAATTTCTTGAGTTTCTTTTGCTCCTATTTTTTTCCACTAAATTTTAATCACATTTTCATTTATTTAACCCCAAAATTACAAAAGTTATAGTAAAAAATTTTGTTGATTAATTTCAATTTTAAAACCTTTATTAAAGAAAATCTTTAATTTTTCTCACAAAACAGAAAATGAACAACAATTTTTTTTACTATCACCCCTATTCTAAATTCCCTCGTAGACTTTCTCCAAAAATTTGGCTACGCTACGAACCAAAACTTTTAGTGATTCTAAATTCCCTCGTAGAAAATTAAATTTGCAATGGCAACTTTGACGTTTGAATTCATATTTTTAAGTAAGAATGATGTTTATTGTTTTCAAATTTGTAGTCGGTATCTAA
This sequence comes from Dolichopus griseipennis, assembly GCA_963082915.1. Taxonomy (NCBI): domain Eukaryota; kingdom Metazoa; phylum Arthropoda; class Insecta; order Diptera; family Dolichopodidae; genus Dolichopus; species Dolichopus griseipennis. The sequence goes on along the minus strand of OY720443.1, from coordinate 14,747,317 downwards.
TAATTTTTAGGGAATTTAGAATAGGGGTGAATATGAAGTATGAATATGGTACGAATGAATATTTCTTTCGTAGACTTTTACATTTTTCGTAACGTTAAGTCGGAATTGAGAATCACTTTTTCGTTGATTATCTCCGACTTAGCCGTACGAGGGAATTTAGAATAGGAGTGTATATGTTTTAAATTATCTAGAATGCTGTAAAGAAAATAAAGGCTTTTATTATAGGCATTTATATCTGAAATTTTTGGTAATAAAAAATTAAAATAAATAAATGAAGTTGTATTTACACAGATATTTAAATTTTCGTCAATTTTATTGAAATTTTTTTTTTTTTTTCATATTTTTATTTTTAAATAATTTGAATAATGAATAAAACAAATGCTTAAATTTAATTTTATTTTATCTTTTATTTAATTATATAAAAATTAAATTTAAATGGTTCAACAAATTAACACTTATACATGGAAACCTGTTTAATAAATATAATTTATATATTTTTATATATATATATTAATTTGTAAAATTATTCATAAATAAAAAACAATATGTTATAATTTAAATATATATATTTAAAAAATTATATATATAATTACTAATTTATAATTATATAAAAATAAATTAATATCTAATTTTAAAATAAAACTGCAGCTATTGAAGCTTATTAATAATTTAATTATTTTTTTTTTAACTAATTTTTATAATTATAAATTTAATATAGTCAGAAAAAAAATATGATACTGATTTTTGAATTTTCTACATATAAATTATTTTAATATTAATCAATTTTAAAATATAAACTAAAAAATTAAAACAAATTAAAATCTAATAACTTATTTTTAAAAAAAATTTAAGAAATAGTTAAAATTAAAGAAAAAAAAAAAAATTCTGGAATGTGATTATATAAATAACTTGAATGTATGTGTCAAAAAATAAATAAAAGAAATTTAATTTACATATTTTTTTATATTTCAGTTTCAAAATATTTTTTAAAATATAATTTAATAATTTTTATTTTATTAAGAACGTATTATTAAATATACAATAATATTAATATATAAAAAGAATAAAAATTTAGTTTTATTATAATAAATAATAAATTGAAAATTAATTTTCATTGGGAATATATATTAATATACAAAAACGCGAATATATATATATATATATATATTCGCGTTTAAAATCTATACTCAAATAAATAAATTTTAATTAAACTTGTTTTTATATTAAAATTGAAATTCAAAGTTTTTTTAAATACATTAAAATATTTTTAAATTTTAAAATCATTATAATTTAAAAATATTAACGGTATATTATGTATAGGTATACATAATGTACCGTTTTATAAGATAAGATGGAGTTGCCAGTGTAATGCAATTACAATTTTTTAAAAAATGCTAAATATAAACTTAATAAAAAGGAATTTTTGTTCTTAATATTAACGTAAATATTAATATAAATTAAATTTATTTAAACTTTTTTTAAAAAATAATATTCTAAATAAATTTCTATTTTATTTATTATTTTTAGCTTCTATACAGTATTTAATAATTTTTTATTATAAATATTATTCATATTTTTTAAAAATTTTAAATTATTATAGTTTTTCGTAATTTTTTTTTTTTGTGTTTTCATATTTTTTTTTTTTTAAATATTTTTAAAGTTAATGGTTTTAAAGAATGTTATATTTTTGTATTTTTTTTTTATATTATACAATTGTTTATTATATTTTAGCGTTGTTAATGTGTCTTTAATACATATGATCAGTTTTGAACGTTTAGTAATCATATCTTACATTACGTTTTCGTCCCATGTTACAAATTTTAAAATGACAGGCATGCATATCTGAAATTAAGAAAAAAATAAAATAAATATAATTTAAAAAAATGTAATAAAAAATATGAATTATAAATATAGTGTTTTTTTAAGTATAAAACTTTTATTAATATTTTTAAATATTTATTGTTGCTATATATATTTATACAATTTTATTTATAAATTATATTAGCTTTAGCGCAAAAAATAAAATTTAATTTTAGTTTGAGTCCATGTAAGGATATAATATTATATAAGATATAATATATGATTAAATATAGTTTGAAACCGAGACTCTAGACAAAAATTGAACGAATAAATTAGTTAAAAAACTGAACTAATATTACGAAAAAAAGGTTTTATTAGAAACTCATTAACTGAGGTGATATATATGTTATATGTATATTCTGTAAGATTTTACATATGAAGGAATAGTCATTATACCCATTCATTTAAAATTCCATTTTTGATATAAAGTATTTTTGAATTTACTTGTTTTATCTCATACAAAAAATAATGAAATCTATTTTTGACATGTTTTACTTTTAAAATACAATTATGATGTTGATAAACGCTGTATATTCTTATTTCGGTAATAGCAAACGGTATTTATATTTAAGTCAGTTAAAAATAGTCAAAATTTTGACATTTCACTTAAACGCTATTAGAGTCAGATAAAAACTGTCAAAATTTTGACATTACATTTAAACGATATTTAAGCCGATAAAAACTGTCAAAATTTTGACATTTCATTTAAACGATATTAAAGTCAGATAAAAACTGTCAAAATTTTGACATTTCATTAAAATTTTTATTTTAATGTTTGTAATTAATAAAAAAAAAAATAATTAATTAAAACACAAGACTCAATTTGTGCAACATGCATTTTTTGTTAATTAAAATTTTCATTTTTATTATTAAAATTAATTGTTTTAAATTTAAATAAAATTAAATAAAAAAATGTACTCACATTCATTTCTTGATGCTGTTTAGTTTTTTTTTTTTTGTTATAAATATAATAACAATTTTTTTTTACATTTATAAACCATTCCAAAAATCATTCGTTCAAAAACAATTATAGAAAAATGAAAAAAAAAAAAAAAATATAAAAAAATTGAAATTAGGAATTGATAAAAATAAAAAATTATAATAAAAAAAATTAAAAAAAAAAAAAATTAAATTTAAATAATCACATGATCACATAAATTTATATAACAAAGTGTTTTTAATTTATGTATTTAAAAATAGTTAAAAGTATTCACAATAAATATATTTTATTATTAAAATGCTATTGGATTATTATTTACCTAAAGAAAATTGTATAATTATTGCATGCATTTAATTTTCAATAGAATCTATATACTGCTTTTCGACAAATTTTTTCTTTTTTATTACAAATATTATTTTTTAATTATAAAAATATATAAATTCGTATATACTCGCAGTTTCATATTTTATTGAATTTAAAAATTTATATAAAATTGTATCCTAATGCTTTAGAAATCTTATGTTCGGTGTATCATATAGTTCCCTAATGTTTTAAACTCTTTATATATGAGAATTAAATAACAAGACTTTAACTATTATACTAAAGTTAATATTCTGTCTATGTATTTATGAACGATTTATGGATTCATCCTAACCTCTTTATTTGTATTAATAAATTAGAAATTTTCTTAGTTAGCATTTTTATATTACAAGTAATTGATATTAAAAACAAATTTATATTAACAATTTTCAAAAATAATTAAACTATCACAAAATTAAATATTTAAAAATGATTTATTTATTAAATATTTCCAAGTGCATACAATGCCTTTGCAAATTGACTGGCTCTTTTCCTTCCGGATGTGAGCCATCAATATTATTTTATAAGTAATATTATTTATTTTGTTTATATCATATATTTTATATATTACTGTATATATTTAGTCACCATGGGGAATTGTAAAGAAAAATTATTTTTCAATTATTTGTTTTTAATTAAATGTTGTATGAACTGACCAGAAGTCAATTCCGAGAACTCCTCGATTAAAAAGCCTAATGCTTACCCACTACACTACCAAGTATGCCCCTATTTAAAAAATTAAATGTAAAATATTTCTTTAAAATCTTTCATTAATATCTAATAAATTTAAACAAATTTATTGTATATTTTTAGGTAAATATCTTTATATTTAAAAAACTAAAAAATTCCAAAATTTTGAAATTTTATAAAACCTAATTAAAAAATTAACTATATTTAATAAAAATTCTATAAAATTTTAGATAAGTTGATCTACAGCAAATGATAATATTATATTATTATGTACGTATATGGTACGCCTATCAATCGTAATAATCAATTCAAAAATAAAAAAATAAAATAATAAAATTAAATAAAAAATCTTTTAACTATTTTTAAAATTAAATTATTTAATACTTAATATTGTGAATATTTTAGGTAAAATTTATTGTTACTTACGATTTCTCCGTGCTATTGTGTATCAAATGTGCAAAAATTATTTTTTAAATTTTTTGTTTTTTTATTTGATTTTTTTTTTGATCATTATTATTTAATTATTTATTTGTTTGTTTGTTTTTAATTTTTTAATTAAATTGTGAACAGTGTGTGCAAAATAATTTTTTTTTTTTTTATTTTCATTCAAAATCGAATAAAATGAAAAAACAAAGTTGCAAAAAACATAAAAAAAAAAAAAAAAGAAAAAAAAAATATTAGCAAAAATTTAATGATAATATAAAATATTTAAAAATTAATTAAAGAGAAAATAATATAATAATATATATATATATATATGAAATTTAATTGTTATAGAAAAAAATAAAACAAATAAAAATCGAAATCGAAATATAAATATATTATAAATATTAATAAATAAAAAATTTTTAAATTTTACTTACAATTTGAATTCTTTTTTTGAGCTGAATCTTTTATTGAATTTCGATTTGGTTGAACTTGTATTTGTTGTAATGGTTGTGGTGTTGGTATAATTTCATATGGTAATGTATCTTTTTGTGATAAATCTCTTAGACGCCATACTTCTCTTAAATAGGGCCAATTCGATAGAAAGTTTGGATCATTTTCGGTAATTTGATTCTGTAAATTAAAATTTTTTTTATTATTATTAGTTTATTCGAAAAGCAAATATCAAATTATATAATTGTGTATTCTTCCGCAGAGGTGTTCTGAGCTATTAAGATGACGTCATCACATAACATAACGGTACTTTATATCTCAAAGTTTACTGTCGTACAGGAAAAATATAACGGTTTAATTAAATACTACAAAATCTTAGGAAAATTTTGTAATGCATTTTTCGATCACTAGATGGCGGCATCGCTACTAATAATTTATATATTCAGAAACTTCGAGGTATAAAGTACCGTTATGCGGTGACGTCATCTTGATAGCTGACAACCCCTCTGCGGAAGTATATCCATATAATTAATTATGTTGAATAGTTTTAATATTTAATTTTACTTACTAATTTTTCCAAATAATCTTGTAAACTTTCTTGATCTACCGATAAATAATCTGTTGGCATCATTTGTTCCATAATTTGTCTGTTTTGATTATAGTTTGGACGACATTCAACATAAAATGTTGGTAATATTACCAATGCCAATAATATTATTAAAGATGATAATGATTTTTGAGAAGTCATTATGATAAATTATGATATCTTAGTATATATATATATATATATACGGTTTTTATTATGTGTATTTGTTAAATAAAAATTATCTGAAATAAAAATGAATTATTTTAAAATTAATAAAGTTGAAAAAATGAAAATTGGTTGATATGGATAATAATTTATTTATTTATTTATTTATTTAATTAATTTATTATGTACATATATATAATATATATATGCAAAATCTAATGGCCCTTTGTCAGTATGACATGGGGTGGGGGCCAGACTTTCTATCAATTTATAAGTAATATTATTTATTTTGTTTATATTATATATTTGTAAAATTTAAATTATATTTGGTTACCATGGAGATTTGACAAGAAAAGTTATTTTTTCAATAATTAGAGAAACACATCTTAATCACTGAGAATTAGGTCTAATTATAATGTTTTTATATACGATATCTCAAGTGGAATAAAGATCTTCTACAAATAAATACTAAGTCGTAAATTGATAACTAAGTCTAGTGTTAAGCAATATTTCGGTTAAGCCTTCTAAATTAATTTTGTCACCAAAAAGCTTTGTAACTATTTTTATAATATTTATAAATTTATATGTTAATCAAAAAATGCATATTATAGTATAGTTTCATTAATTTTAAATGACAAATTTTGTAGAATTTTTAAATTATATTACGTTTACGTTTTTTAAACGTCGTTTATTAATTTTATACTTAAAGTTAAAGCTGCTATAGTTCGGTTTAAGTTCGGCCAGTTTTGGCAGCTTTTTAAGCATTCTTAACTCCCTCGTCTTAAAATATTTAAAACTTGAGTTTGACTTAAAATTTGAGTGCCATCATTAATATAGTTCACTCACTCTGTCTCTGTCTACTCTGATGTGTTAAACAGACTCCAACTTAGGCACAATTAAATGAGCGGACTAAAGTTTGAGCTGAATTAAGGGTTGATCTGACTTAAATATTCAGCGGATTCAAATTCAAAAATTTTTGAATTGCGTGTATTAAGTTTCGCATTTCAAGTTTCGAGTCTAAAGTTTAACATTATTTATATTTTGTATAACTATAATTTTTTTTGTTAAAAACCGTTATGAAATGAAAAAAAAGTTAGTTAAAAGTATTTTCATATATATATATATATCCATATTTATTTATTTTAAATTTAAATTTTTTTAGTTATTTTCCATTCACATAACTCTTTAATAACAAAAAACAAGTTATGCACGTTCTATTAAATGTGAATCCTAATATTTTTTTTTTCATAACTTTAGAAATTATTTTGTTATTTTTTTTGGATTCAAAGTAAACTTTTTTCTTTAAAAAATAAAAAAATGGCGTAACATAAATAAAAATAAAAAAAACTAAACAATGGAACTAAGTAGAACACCTTTTATAAAAAATAAAGTTGACAACTTAACAAATAAAATTCTAATAACTTTACATATATATTAAATATAAATATATATATATATATATTATATGTTATATATATTTAACAGAAACATAAAGGTCATCTTAACGGTTTTCTTCATGTGTAAACTTTCTCAGGATATGTATATATATATATTAATATATATATATATAATATTATTACTTTGTATATCTTTTTAACACTTTATATAAAATATTTTTAAATCGACATTTATTTAAATTATAAAATCTATATTTGATTAAAAAATATAAACATTTTATAATCAATGATATATATATTTATATATATATATGGTCTTAAAAAGATAAATATTGTTTTGATGACTTCATATATATTTTGACCATAGCCCATAAATAGTTTAAAAAAAATCTCGTAGGATAAAAATTATATATGTATATGTTAAATATGAAATAATAGCTCAAGGTGTGATTTATAATGGGAACTAAAAAATTGATTAAAGGTAAAAAGTTTCTAATGCTTTATTTATTTTTTTTTTAAAAAATAAATCCTGTTCTGGTATAGGATTTATTTTATCTACAGGATGAAATATTTATTAATTTAATCTTTGAGGTTTTTTTAAACACTTAAATCTTCTTTATTAATCCTAATTGAATCCTCAAATAAGTCTTAAGATATAAAAATGTATTATAACAATAATTCTAATATTTTTGGACAATATTGGGCTATATTAAATTAATACTAAATTAAATTTATACGCAAAACACAATTATTACTAAAAAATTAATTAATCTTTCTTAATCAAACGTATATTAATATATGGAATGTTTAAGTATATATATTTGTCAAATATCAATTAAATAGAGGTTAAAGTTTAAACTTATAAAATTTTATTTGATTAATTTAAAGGTATAATTATACAATAGGCCCTGTGTAAAACTCAGAGAATTATAAAATTAATTAGAGATTAGGTGATATTTATATAGGTCTTATGAATATATGGGTATCTTTTACATAAATTTCTAAAATTTAATTCCAAATACATCTAAAACTATAAGTGATGACGTTCAAAACATCATTATATTAAATCTGTTAATCAAAAAAATTCAGTACCTTTTAAGGCTGGTTGGCACTGTGGTTAGAGTGCCGACTTTTCATGCGAAAGTCCCGGGTTCGAATCCTAGTTAAAGTAAAAAATCTTTCTTGACTTTCGATTCGACTCAGCTACTTTTAGCCGTTGTGTTCAAATTAATGGCTTAATCAATAATTAATAATTATATATCTTTAATAAAAAATACAATAATATAACAATGTAAACAAATGCAAAATATAAATAAATAATTTAATTGAATAATATAACTCACATATAACTACAAAATATTACAATATAAACAAAAAATAGAATTGCATTTATTGAAAATCTAAGACATTTCTTCATGTTATAAGGCTTAGTACTATACCATGTATAAAATTTTATATAAAATTCATTAAGATCAATTCTAATAATACGAATTTAATATAACACCCTGTTCCAATATGTATCTATGGTATAGACAGGCTTATTATCAGTTGAACAGTTAGCGCTTAAAAAAACATTATATTACCAGGCCAATTAACAACCAATTTTCATATGTTTTTTTTAAATGTATAGAATATAGATATTCAATATGAATGAACACCATTCTAATTTTTTTCTTATTTTCATTCATAATTTTCCAATTAGCATTTTCCAGCCATGTATTTAAATATATATATATATATATATATATATACCGATTATTTATGCAGGCAGATACTAGTTATATTATAATTTATCATTAAAATAAAAATTTTTTTATTAAAAATGGTAACACTTTTTCTAACTGTAATTTATTTTTAACTCTAATTGTTACCATATTACATTTTTAATTTCAATATCCGATTTTTTCTTCCCTGATGAATTTATAATTTTGTTCGTGACCTTTCATCTTAAAATTTATTAGTATATCCGATATTGCGTATAGATATTATAGATTCGTTACTTTTTTTATTTTTATTTAGTAGAAGATAAGTATAAATACAAATAATCAATAAATATGTAGATGAAATTAATTATTTATTAAAATAAAAAAAAAAAAAAAAAGGTTGTCGCATATTTATTTTCCAAAAATTCAAATAATAAAAATAATTTTTTGGTTTCACTTGAATAAATTTTGAGTGGAATAAAAAAAAAGACAAGTCAAAATAAGTGCTTAACCATTACAGAAAAATTAAAAATTGAGTTAAAAGTTTCTTTGATCAGATGAATAATAAAAAAAAAACAGTCAATGATCAAAAACATCACAAACATTTATTTTTATTTTATTTTTCACTTTGGTTAATTTTTAATCCTTAAAAAAAAATTTGTTTTCACTTATAACAGACACCCACTTATTGTGTTTTTTTATTTGTTAATTTATTGGGTGTTTGTTAGATGGTGTGTGCTTTATTTTTTTATTTTGGTGAATTAATATTGTGAAGATACAATTTTTTTTTTTAAAATTATTTCGCTAATTTTTTTTTCTATTAAAATCGCCTTAAGAATTTGTTATTGATTGAAGATTAATATAAATATATATATATATGTATATATAGAAAACCTTGTATGAACGGTATATTTGGAAGGGATATATTTTCATGTATATACATGTTATTTTAGTGAATTAGATGTCAAAAACAGTGTGTTTATAAATATATAGCTATTCTATAATATGTATATATATATATATATATTTTTATGATGTAAAAGAACTATGGGCTTTATGCATAATTTATTTTTAAATACATCTTTCACTTTTTAGTTGATATAACCTTCAATTTCTAAAAGATGTATTTGATGTAAAGAGCTGGGCTTTATGGATAATTGATTTTTAAATACATCTTTCACTTTTTAGTTGATATAACCTTCAATTTCTAAAAGACGTATTTGATGTAAAGAGCTGGGCTTTATGGATAATTGATTTTTAAATAAATCTTTCACTTTTTAGTTGATATAACCTTCAATTTCTAAAATACGTATTTGATGTAAAGAGCTGGGCTTTAAGCATAATTTATTTTTAAATCCATCTTTCAATTTTTAGTTGATATAACCTTCAATTTCCAAAAGACTTATTTTAAAAGAATGTAAAATCATATTTAAATAATATATTATATATTAAGGATAATCTTAATTAAATAATAAAAATAACTATAAGTATATAAATTTAAAATTTTTATAGAATTAGAATTGTGGGTTAAATTTAATTACTATAAATCAAAGGGCATAAATTTGAATCTATTAGTTTATAAAAATTTTAACATAATATTTAAAATTAAATTAAGAAAAGACATTGATATTTGATTTGAAATTTGACAATGATTTTGATTATGATTTTGATTTGTCGTATTAAATAAATGATTTGGTAGATGGAACCGTTCAAACCAATCCAGACAAGAATTTTATTAATGTATTGATTTAATTTAAATTGATTAAATTTAATATAATATAAATATCACTAACTAAATGTACTGAAATTAATCTTAAATTTTGATTATTGAATAAATAATAATTTATTTTAAATCATCTAAATATTTTATTTTATAATAATAATATTGCTTTAATTATAAAGGTGTTGATGATAAATCTACATTAAATTTATTTAATTCTAATTGCTTTTAAGTATATGTTATATTACTATGGTATACCTATATAATATATATAGATGATTTAAATTTACTTTACATATGTAAATATATATGGTAAATGGTAAATTCTTAACAAATATTATATTGCTGTTATAATAATCTTATGGATTGTTTTTGAACTCTCTAAGTCCTAGTAAACAATCACTTACCTATATACTTATTTATTAAAATTTAAAAATTTGTATATAAATATATTTTTTTTTGAATGAAAATAAAGAAAAAATACCAAAATAAAAATATATGAATGAAAGAAAATTATCATATCTATAGATACCTAAAGGTGAATATACACGGTGCTTTTGTTATTTGTTTTTATTTGAAGCTTATTTCATTTTTCTTATGATAAGTTCTTATAATTATTTTTACCTAGACTATTAAGAATTTTAATCTTGTTTTTATATTTAAAAACAACACTTGTATTTTATATTTAATATTTTAATTTTAATTATTTTGTATATATTTGTTTAAATTTAAATTTTTTGAAATATTGTATAAAAAGTCTCAATTATCAATTTTTTTGAATATTTCAATTAAATTTTCATTATTTTAGAATTTGGTTTATTCGATTTTATTTCGATTAGAAAGATGCCCTATGTGGTATCCTATACTATATTCTATTTTCTGATTTAAAGGGGGTTTTTTTTTTATGATAAAGATATTAAATATAAATTAGTACTTTTAAGTTAATACATATCGCAAATTAGTTATTATATTAATTTAAAAAAAAATTTAAATCATTGTTGAATAATTTGAATTGAACTTATTAAAAAATTTCCATTATTTGCATTTTTTTTCCATTAAAATATAATTAATTTTTCAGTCTACTATATAAGAAATAGTTGATATTAATCATATTTTAAATATATTTATATATATATATATATATATATGTATGTATTCTCTTTTAATTAAGATTATACGAGTTCATTAATATAATTAAGTAATAAAAAAAAATAATAAATATATGTATATAAATCATATTTTATGAAGAACAAAACTATTAAATATCAAATAATGAAATAAAATATTAAATTTAGGAATATACCAGTTATTTACGTATATTCTTTGTACATATATATATTTAAATTTAAATATACATTTATATTATTTTGACATTTTTTTAATTAAATCATTTTTTTTTTTTTTACAATAACTTATTTGTTGGACAAAGATAACCTAAAAATCTCTAATAAATTAAGAAAAAATATTATTGATAACCTGTTACTTTTGTATACATGTGGAAATATCTTTTACATACCTAAATATGTATATTAATTTATTATTATTTATTTTTATAATTTTTTGTTTTTTTTTTTTTTTTAATTTTGCAAATGAATTTCTTTTATAAAAAGATTAGAAAATTTAAAAATCTTTAATTAAAATTCTTATCATAATTTGTTATAAGAGTAGCTGTGGTATATATGTATGTAATTTATTACGGTTTGTGCAACAAAGTTTTAAAGCTATAAATACATTTTTGGGTTGCTTGAGCTATAATGGAAATATGTCATGTGATGTCCAAAATATTTGATACATTGTAGTTTTATAATAATAAGTATATTCGTGATGTTATTCAATGAATTTTGTAATTGTTTAACTATCCAAATTGTTATAAGCAATGAATTGTCTGGCCAATGAATAGAGCGAAAAAGCTGATAAATTTATTTAAAAAATTTTTGATTGATTTTTATAACACACAGAAGATTTTCGTAAAATTTCCTATATCATCAATCCTCATATATTATTAATTGGTTTTTTCGGATTTATAAATATCATCAATAATTTGAGTTCGAAAATTGTTCGAATTTTGAACTCTTCGCGACAGTTAGTTAGTTATAAATATCCATCTAAATTTAATCAGGAGTTTTAATATCAGGAAGATTCAGTCAATTGATTTCTTTAATAATATTTATTTATTTGTAGTACCAGACAATAGTAAATATAGCCCGATAATATTAATCCGTTGTCGATTTGACATTTGGACTTATTATTTAATTATTACACAATATTTTTTTATTAGATATGATCCGACCAGGATTTGAACCTGAGACTTTTCAATTGAAAAGCCGCCATTTTACCACTAACCTATCGGCCAGATCCTCTAATAACATTTAAGTGATATATTAACTGATATTTGCTATTAAAATGAGCCATAAAATTGCTTAATTAATAACAATGTTAGAAATACTATTGCAGTTAATAGTGATGGTTATTAAAATTATTAATTTTGAATTGCAAATCATAATTAAGTTAATTTGCCACTTTAACTATAATAATACGGATCTTACTTAAATGAAATCAAATAAAAAAAATTTAAATTAAAAAACTTTTTTTGACATTTTTCTTTTAATTTCAAAAAGATAATTCAAATTTTTAAATTTTTTTTTGTTCACCCTCAATAATTTTTTTTTTTTACATAATATAAATCATATTATATACTATGTATTATATTATGTATAAATCGTACATAAATATTTGTACTTTAACCTATAGTGTATCACTTTAAATTTATTAAATTTACAATGTCAACGCACGCCGTTCTAATTTAGAAAAAATTAAATTTCTTAATTATAAACTCGTGATAATGATTTATCAATTCCCGACTTTGAATTAAAAAAATTATTTAAAAAAAAAAATATGTATATACATACGTATACCTATATATACAAATTTTTTTTTTAAATTTTACTATAAATACAAATTTACATAGATGTAATCGCAACAAATTTATATAATTTGTATATACATTAATTCTAGAATTTAAATGTATTTAATATTCAAAACATTTTTTTTAGGATTAAAATAAAAATGGAAGAAAAACTTATTGTAAAAATTATTTATTAATTTACTTTAAATATTTATATTAAAATTTTCTAAAATAATATTAAAAAAAAATAAAAACTAAATAAATAATAAAATAAAAAGAAAATATTTTATATGATCACGAAACTAAATGTAACCCAATATTCGCGAGACGCGAATTACCTTTAGCTTCATTTTTGGCGTCGCATATTTGGTAACATGTCATTTTAATTTAGCGACGCTTTTGATTTTTATTTGATAGTTTATTTGATACCTAATCGCTTCTGGCATTGCTTTGCAACTGAACAAGTCGTATCATCATGTATATTAATCGGCTTATTCCGTTGCAAAATTGCCGGTCACGGCTCAATTATTTCTTTATAAATATCAATAAGTAAAAATTTGAATGCGAAAATCGTTCGAATTTTTATCGCTTCGTGAATCGCGATACTATTTTAAACTAAAGAATACATTAACATTTAGAATATTTTAAACTTTATAGTTTTGTACTATGTACATTAGAAAATAGAAAATAAAATTTAAAACTGAATTTATATATATATATATATTATATATATATATATTTTTTATGATTAAATATAATTTTCAATATTAATTGTTCAATAAATTAATTAATTAAATCATTATCTTTTCTTCATTTATCTCATTCAACCAAATCAAACTGTTTTAATTACTTGTAAAATCAGTAGTTGGTTTGATTTTTGTTTTTATTATATGTAATTAATTAAAAAATTTAATTGAAGTTTTTGATAGAAATTATATTAAATATATATGTATATTGTATATTAAAAAAAAAAAATTTCCAGAATGAAGCAATTCATCTTATTTTTTCTGATCTGAACTTTTTGATTTGTTATATTATTCGTATGTACGAGTATATAAAAACCAGAATGATAATAAATTGATGGCAATTAATAATTGCATTGCACGTATAACATTATCAGAAATCTTTAAAGTCAGAAAAATAAGGACAGTCAGATCATAAAGAATTACTAAAAAACTTTGAAAATATGTACATGATTTGTATTCTTTTAATCCTTCACTTATTATTTAGAAAAAATGAATTAAGCGGAAGTAAATTTTTTAATAATTACTATCAATAGTTTTTAATAAAATATAACTGAAAATATTTAATTATCATAATCCTATTATGATTTAATATAGAGATTCAAAATATTTCATTAAATATTAAAAAAATTATTTAAAAAATATTTTATATTTCAAAACTTTATAATAATTGATGATGATAAAAGTAAATGAATAGTCACATAATAGTGATAATTATGAATTATGACAATAAATAAATTATATTTAAACAAAGAAATAATCAAAATGATGGTAAATAATATTTTATTATTCATTATTATTATAATAATTTATTTTCTAAAAGTTTAATAATTTTATTACTATAAATTAAAAGATAATTAATTAATTTACACTATGGATATATTAAAATTAAAGAATATTAGAATGTATTACTCTATTTATAATTTTGGAAACTATATGATAGCATCTGTGCATTTTATTTTATGAATTTAAGGAACGGACAAGTTTTTTGAATAAAACATGTAATAGGTAATGGAACTCGATTTTACGGCATAATTAAGAAATATGTCTATAATATTTATATATTATATAGTTTGTTAAGTATTTTTTAGTTTAATTATTGATTAATTTTATTTAAAAAATGAATTAGAACATTTTAGAATTAAAGAAGAGTTATATTAGAAAATTTGAATTAACTTAACCAACTACTTGTTAATCAATTATCTTGAAATACGCAGATATAAAAAAAAGTTTAGATTATATTAACACCTCATGAATTTGATTCTAATCTTGTTGAAACATCCCCCCCATCATTTTCAAAAAAAAATTTCTATTGAAATCGGGTTCTATCTTTGGCTTCGAAGGAGTTAAGCTTTTAAAATTAATAATATTTAAAATTTGTTATTTAGGACTTGTAAGTACAGAATTAAAACTACTTAAGATATTCGAAAAATAAGAAACTGAACTTTAAACTTATCAAATTGAAAACCTAACTACCTAAACCTAATAAAACAAAAATGTACATTATAAACTACTGCACTTTAATAGTTACAAATTTTCCCTGTTTTTATCCCCTACACTTTCATCGAACAAACAGTCATGTGGTTCAAAAACTTAAAAAGTTATGGTAAAAAATAGACTTTTTGAAGATTGGTTAATATTTTGAGATAAATGTTTCAATACGGTTTTAAAAACATTGAACTTATGCTAATTTAAAATATAATTAAAAATATAAGATACCTAATTAAAAAAATTTAAAATAGTAGTAAGAGACGAATTTCAAAATTATTATTTAAAAAATTTTATTACCTATTTAATTTTCTACAAAAATTTTCATTGTAAAAATGTAAATTTATTTTTTGGTTTAGTTTTTTGTTAAATTTTTTGTATTCCAAAAATTGGGTAATTATTAAGAGTTTTCATTTTATACATAATAAACAATATTATTATATAAATATTCTTCAACATTTTACCATATACAGAACTTGTATTTTTTTTTAGTGGATTTGGAAAATTATGGCATAAATTAAAATATTTTAATTTGAATAAATTAATTGAATGAAAAATTGGTAAAATTTTTTTAATAATCAATATCGAGACGCACAACACAGGTTACAATTACTAAATTTAATTTTTTTAAGATTTTTATGATATATGTAATCAAAAATATTAAAAAACGTACTTTTTCAGATACTTTTTCAAATACAAAATCTTTAAATTTAAAGAATACATATTTGTAATTTTGTATATGTAATATATACCTACTTTAAATTGAATTTTGATCAATATAGTAATGCTTATTAAATTTAAAGGAGTAATCATATTTAAAAATATTTTTTTAAAAAAATTGAAATTTATTTTACTAAAGAAATTATTATTAATATGAGTATAATTTATTCAGGAAATGAATTTGTAAAAAAAAAACTTTTATAAATGATTATCATTTTTCTGTGGAAATGAATCTCAATAAAAGTTCAATTAAATTTGTCATTTTTTTGCGTTTTTATAATTTCGTTATTCATTTAATAAATTCAACTTATACTTATATTCTAAAAATAATGATTACAAAACTAAATTAGTATAATTAAATTACTATAAAATAAATATTATTATATTAATTGTAAAATGTGCAACATGCATTTGTTGATAAGAATTATGCAACAATTTATTTTGAGGATTAAGCTACAAAATTTAAATTGCAAGTCATAATCTTTCTAACTATACTCGGAAGTAATCGTATATATTTATACGAGGACAATACTGTACTTGTTTTACTACGAATTATAGAAATATTAAATATACTATTTAAATACATATTATAAGATACTAAAAAATTTTTAAGAATGAAAAAGTCTTGACAATTGTTATACTATCATTTTGATATAATTTAACCCTTTAACATTCGAGGTGACTATAGGTAAAAATTACTATAGATTACTATAGGTAAAAAACTCCTGGGTGGTTCAGTTCAAAATTAAATTATATATATGTTTAATTTAAATAAAAAAAACTTATTTTTATTTTAAAAATCAAAATAATTATTAAAATATATTTAGTAAAGAACATATAATTATTATAATTAATTATTAAGATTGTTATTATTATTATAAATTTAGTTGTTTTAATTTTATGATAATTAGTTTATATATATTTTTTTTATTTAATGTGATAATTTATTAGTATTTTAATTGATCATAAAACTCTGTAGGTTGAAGTTGTATGCTTTTTTTTTTGGAAAGAAAATTGGTATTTTCTAGATTATAATTATATTATTTAATGATGCTAATTAAAATGTAATTTGATAAGAAATATTGTAATAAAATAGGTAGGCACATCTGAATTAATTATATATAGTCATATTAATAAATTTTTCATTTATATGTGCGTTAAAAAATTATATACAGTATATAGTATGTATGTATAAATTATCATATCATTCTTTTTGATTTATATAATAAAAATGTTGGATTTTAGTGTTATAAACTTATAACATGAAATCCTTTGATAATCTTTTTTTTGATCTTTTGCCGTTTCATTTTTTTTTTTAAATTACTTATCAAATTTTTTTTTGATTTTATAATATTATATTAAAAAAAAAAGGCCCCAAATTGGTTATTTCCCAAGTTTTTTGAAATTGATTTATAAAGAATTATGCAATTTTAACTCAGAAATTAAAACCAAACTTTTGTATTGCTTTTAACGAATTTGATATTTTAATAATTAGTTTTCAGATTATATAGTCAAAATGGCTATTCAATTACAAATTAAAAATTAAATACATATATACATATATAAATTTTATAAAATTTATTTTATTTTACAGATCAAATAAATTGAGTTCAAATAATTCTAAATAATCGAGTACAAGCACTGAAAAGAAATCTGCAAATCTTAGACGAAATATTGGTATTTGTAAAAATAAATAATTTTAGTGAAACTAAAAGGAAACTACACGTTTTTATTACTAATAATACTAAATATTCTTATATATAATAAATATTTTTCAGAAATTTTAACTAAAATTAAAAAAAAAACTATTTATAATATTTCGGGAATGACAATATCAAAAACTATTCCAAAGGAAAATGACGAAATTCCTTTAGGAAACAACGAATAAATTTTGCATACTTATAGGAGAAATAAGTGGGTGGAGCTAAATTTCATTATTAATTATATGAAAATATTTCATCATTCATTGGACATTTTTTTAAATCGTGAATTTCGAACGTCAGTTAGAGTATATTCTTAAATATTCTAAGTTTTAATACAATTAAAAACAAATTAATTATATATTAATAAATTAAGATTTGTATAATCATTTATTTTTTAATATTACATATCATATAAATGATAATGCAATATTTAAAAACTATATCAGTTAATTAAATCATTATTTAGCTTTAAATATATAATTTAGTTACGTATATTTAATTAATATAATTTATTTAAATATTTAATATATATTTAATTTAATATTTAATATAAAAAATTAATTAATTTTCCTATTAAAATTATATTTATTTATTTATTAAATTTTTACAAATGCATACAATGCCTATGCAAATTGACGGGCCCATTTCTTTTAGAAATTTTATTAATAATTAAAATTTATGTAATTTATTAAATTCTTAAAATTTTTTTTTGTAGCAAATTACATAAAATAATTATATAAAATCTAAATATAATAAATAATAAAAATTATTAATTAGAAAATCTCAAAATATTTTTAGTAAAAATTTCTATATTTTAGTAAAAATTAATTAAATTAATAATTTGGTAATTTATATAAAATAAATTAAATAATAAAAAAAAAATTATAGTTCATATAAATTAAAAAATTAAATAATTAATTTTTTTTTTCAATTTAATAAATAAAACTTACCCTTTACAATACAATGGATTTTAACAAATAAATCAAATTATATATAAAAATATTATTTTAATATAATACTTAAATTTTTATATATATATGAATTAAAAATTATTTAAAGTCTATATTATAACTTCTCACTTGTTTATTAATTGTTCTTTTTTTTTATTAATTATTGTTTTTTTGCTAAATTATTTTTAATTAATATAAAATTGTATATATAATTTTATTTTAAATATAGGATATTATAACAGATTTTTTTTCTATTGTTTTCTATTTCAAATTTGATTCTATATTTTTCTTAGTATTTTTTCTTTTAAAAGAAATTGTATGAATGTTTTTTCGAACACTGTTAAAACATAAATGAACTTATCAGCATCAGAACATCTTCTTATATAGTCTACAGGTGTGTGCCAGTCCGTCAATTAATCATATATTCAATATTGTACATATTTTTTTTTTGTTTTTTTTTTTTGTTTTATTCTTTTGTAAATGTTAAGAAATCAAAAGAAAATGTATAAAAAATAAACCCACAAAGTTAAAGAAATGTAAATATAGGGTATAGGTATTATTGAAAAATTAAAAAAAAAAGTATATATATACCTATATACTCAATATCTTTATATAAGTTTGTAATTTGTATAAAGTAACTTATATTTGTGTATTATTAATATAATTTAATATAAAATTTATAAAAAATATAATTGTTGTTGTTATTACTTTAGATAATATAATTGATACCTAATATATATTTTAACTTCAATAAAAATTTTAAAGTATCTAAAAATTTAATTTTAACTTAGGTAAATAAATGTTTACTATATATATATTGAATTTTATAATTTTAATTCACACAGCCGCAAATATAATAATGTTAAATTTTCAAAGTATATGTGTTTATTTTTAAATAATTAAAAGTACCGTTATATTATAATATCACTTTTTTAATATTATAGTTTATATTTTATTAAATTTATTTATTTTATACAAATAATTAAATACAATTTTTTTTTATTTTCTATAAAAGTTAATTTTATTTTTTTAATTATTTTTATTAATTTATTTGTTCTTTGAATGATAGTCACAATTAAACTGAGCTTAAAATGTTAATTGTACATCTTTAAAATATATAAAAAAAAAAAAAAAAAAATATGTGATTATGATTATATTAATTTAATTTATGTCGCAATAATTAAAAAGAGAACAAAAAAAAAATGTACATATATTAATTTTAATAATATTAATTATTTTTCTTATCACAAATTATATGTACAAATGTATACATCAGAGAATATAAAATAAATTGATTTATTAATTATAGCATAATTTTTTTTTATAATTATAAAGTTTTTTTTTCAATTTTATATATTTTTATTATTTCTTATTTTTTTTTTTTTTTTTTTTTTTTTTTAATAATCACTAAATTAATTAATTTGGAAATTAGCGCCATAGTTTATATGAAGCCTCATTAAAAATAATTATAAAGCAAAATTTTGTGGATGATGAAATAATTTTTTTTTATATTTTTAAATATTTGTAATGTTTTTTTTTTTTTTAAATAGTTTTAAACTCTTTTTGGTAATATTGTTGTTTTATTTTAGGCTAGAATAAGAGGGAAAGTACTGGAATTAAATTATTATAGAATGGTAAAATGTTTTAAAAGTTCGATATAATTCTATATGTTTTATTTATATTGTAATAATTTTATATTTGGCAAATAGAGAGATGTTTTGATTTATATTTCAGTATCTGTGAGTTATATTTTTGAAAATAAATTATTAAAAATTAATAAATTATTATATAATTATGCCATTATATTAAATTTAATTCCGAATGGTAGCAACAGAATTAGATATTGAACCTGTGGCTCAAATTCCGCCTAAAAAGTAACTTTTCTGCTCAAGAATTTTAGTATTATAAATATAATGCATTGTATTTTATTGTAATTAAATCTGGTTTAAGCTAACTATATATTTAATAGAAATTTTTATTCCTTATTTATAATTAAATTAACTTTTATTGATCAACGCTTATTGCTCAACTATTAGGTTAACAAGTCTGTTTATACCATAGGTATATGTTGGAATAGGCGAGGTTACATTATATTCGTGCTATTAGAGTTGATCTTAATGAATTCCACATACAGATTATACATGAGATAGTACTAGGCCTTATAACATGTAGAAAGATCTTAAATTTTCAATAGATACAATTCTATTTTTGTTTATATTGTAATATTTTTGTATTTGATTTTTCTGGTATTCTTAATGAAAGTAAAGTGGGAATTGCATATGAGCGAGATCGGGCCATTAATTCAAGGGCTAACAAGCATATATCTGTGAGTTATATTAATCTATTAAATTATTTCTTTATATTTTGCATTTGTTTATATTTTTATATTAATGTATTTTTTATTGAAGATATTTATTTATTTATTAAGCCATTAATTTGAACCCAATGGCGAATGGTTTTCAATTTCACTGAGATTCGAAACCGGGCCTTTCGCATAAGGGGGGCACTTTAATCAATTGTCACGCAGCCATTCTGTTTCCATATTTGTTTTTAAATTTTAGGGTTCTTCAATCTAACACTATCGGCTGCAAAGACCAAAATAGACTTAACACTATACTATTTTAAATAGTATATATACGTGTTATTATTTATTTTGTTTATGTTATATATTTTGTATTTAATTTTATTAGATTACAAGTGCGGTGTTAAAAACAACTTCTACTATACTTGTGCGGCCTTTGAACCCACACTCTCTCGTTTAATAAACCGTATACCTAACGACAACTACGCCACCAAGGATCCTTAAATATATAATTTTGAAATAAAATTTAGAAAAAGAGA
Organism: Dolichopus griseipennis; assembly: GCA_963082915.1. Classification (NCBI taxonomy): domain Eukaryota; kingdom Metazoa; phylum Arthropoda; class Insecta; order Diptera; family Dolichopodidae; genus Dolichopus; species Dolichopus griseipennis. The sequence continues at coordinate 14,725,667 of OY720443.1, read as the reverse complement.
ATAAAATTAGTATGCATATTTGTATTTTGTATATATTTGATTATTTTTAATTTTATAATTTTTTAATGTTATTGTGGGATTCTAAAAATAAAAACGCTTTAAGATATAACCTTTCATTACCATATGCAAATCCCATAAACGGATAATCCTAAATGAAATTAAAAAAAAAAACTTAACTATATAAGAAATTGTTATATAAAAATTTCTATATGAAGAGTTTAAAGTTCACAAATTTTGTTAAATAATACTTTGTCTATAAAAATTAGTACGATCTTTTTTTTTTTTCAATTTTGAAGAAATTAAAATTTCTAAAATTTGAAAGATAAAAATACATATAAATATTTTAAATTATCTTTTTATTCGCTATTTCCGGAATTCCAAATAATAATTTTAAGAAGGACTAATTTAAGAGGAATCCAAAAAAGAAACCAAATCAGTGATTAATTTATAGAGGCACCTAATATATTGGAAATTCTTAGAAAATTTTTCAGTATATTTCATGTTCTTTTATGAAAAATTGAAGCAAAATCGTAAAGCAAAGAAGTTTAGTAAACCTGAATAAGCATGATTTTTTCTGTAATAGGTACATATACTGTGTTTAGTCAGAACTAATTTTTAACTTTTTAATAAAAATTTTTAGTTTTATTCTTTTTTTATACCGAATACAACACTATTGAAGCATTGTTTAAAAAATCCTTCCTGGAATATCAAATCAAAAGTGCATTAATTTTGTCTGGTTCAATATTTACAAAACGTTTAAAATTATAGTCATATACACATATACTTATATATAAATGCTTTAAATTATTACGCAAATCTAATAAAATTGTGAAATACAATCTTTAAATTTATATTAGTTAATTTGTATCAGATAGTTTTGCAAGTTAGACGTATTATAAATTTTGAAATACGAAGAAAAAAAAAACAAGTGAAAGTTTAGAGTAGATTAGATTGTGTCGAACTCTGATAGGATGAACATAATTATAAGTTGTATGGTAACTATTTGAACCTCTTGCACTATAAAAACTATATTTTGTGCAAATGTTACCTACTTTTGAAAAAATTTCAGAGACTTAGCTTCAATATATATTAAGTTATGCTCATGTTAAAAAATAAGTTTTACCGTAGCTAATTATGTACAATGCACAACCTTACCAAATTTTGGCTATAAAACTGGACTTCTTTTGTCTAAATCTAAATTAAAAACACTCCGTTTTCCTTGTGGGTTCCATTCTAGTGTTTGAGCAGGGCTTCTCATGGTATGACCAATCAATTTTCGTCTTCTTATTCTGTACTGTCACTGTTTACTCCTTTGTTATTTGCCATAGTTATTCATTACTGATTCTTCTAGACAAGAAGATTTTGCACATCTTAAGCATTTGTTCAGAAATACCTGGATCTTATTAATATTTTTCTGATTTGTATACCATGATTTGTGTACCAGGTTTCACTGCCATATAGAAGCGTTGATTTAATACAGGCTTTGAATATCGTTAATTTTGTATTTCTGGATAGGGACTTCCATGTTGCCCATAATCTTGCGAATGCCTCTCTAGCTCGTTTTATTCTGTTTCCATTATCCACTTCGAAGGCACCTTTGGCAGAGATTATACTGCCTAGGTAGTTAAATTTCTCTACATCACCAATTGTAGTATTATTTATTACGAAGTTATTCCTGTTGGTCGTCAGAACTATGTTGAATGAAATATAAATATAAAAAAAATTAATTAATTAATTAATCATTTATTTAAAAAAAATCAAATTTTCTTTAAAATTTAAAATGTTAAATAAAATTAAAAAATTTAACTGAATTCATGTTTCTTAAAAATAATATTTATTATGATAATTAATAATATCATAATAATATTCCAGGATAATATAAAAAAAAAAATTTATTCATGAAAATGTTTCTAATAATAAATATATAATTTATTAATACTTATGTTTGGAAATTTTTTTTCAATTTAATAGTCAACAATCTTTCCTTTTATCAACTTTCATTATCATTGGAAGGAATTTAGTACTTAAAAAAATATCTTCAAACGTCACTATTTTTTTTTTAGATATGGATGAGCTGTATAAGTTTAATATGTACGTTGTATATAATGCGATAGCTATATATGTGTATACAATCCCTGAAATACTGAAATATTTCAGTTTCTAATGTGATAATACTTGTTAAGGATTTATTTAACTCTAAATTAATATATGTAATATGTATAATTAACTAATTTATTAATTTAATCAAATTCTATATTACCTACACAGTATTTTTAATTTTAAGAAGTCGGGAAAAAATATTCATTTAAATATTTAGTTGGAAAAACTTACTTTTTTTTTTAATTTCTCAACTATATTTGTATTTATTTCATATTTTCTATTAATATATAAATCTAGAAAATACCTCATCCAGCTAGGTGCTGGGTAATAACTCCCTTGGTCATAATTCTCTTAGAGAATTATGACTCATTTACTGAGACATAAGTCCCTAAAAGGAACTTAAGATTTATAGCAATGAGCCATAACTCCGGAAGGAACTTACGATCCTTAGAGTTTTGATTAAAAAAGGTGAGTCGTAGCCTACTTATACAGTTCTCAGCTGAAAGGTTATGTTGGATATTAAATAAATGAAACATGGTTAATATTCTGATCTAAACCTATTTATTTGTTCCAACAATGTTGAGTGAAAATTAAAAACTAAATTGAATATTATATAATTAACTTAATATAGTTTACTATTACATCTCTCTATAAATATGACATAAAGCTTTAGTGTAATTAAATTCTGTAACATTGGTAATGCGAATCAGTGACGATACGCATTATCAATATCGGTTGGCTACAGGTTATTATAGTAATATTAAAATTAGTATTAATTTTAACTGTATATAATATATGGGAGGAGTAATAATATATACAGAATTTCTTGAACTATAATATCAAAATTTTGGAGTATAGGACTCAAAACCAGGGTATTCCTTTTTTCGAAATTAAAAAAGTAAAGGGAGTTATAACTCACTTCATAGGTTTTAAAAGGAACTTATGACCTACTTGTCAAGGGAGTAATGTTCCACGTTAATATTTTAAAGTGAGTCAAAGGTTCCTTAAAGATTTACGTCCAGATAAATTAGCCAAAAGTTCCTAAAGGTCTTATGACCCTGCACCATCCAACTAGTATTTACTTCTGAAGTATACATACTTGTGTATTGTATATCTCCAAAAAAAAAACTTTATTGAGTGATTTGGTTTTTATATTGACGAACTGACGTTAATTATTATAAAAATAATAATTTGCCTACGAAAATGTAAAAGAAAAATTATAGAAAAAACTTTTCTTTTTTTTTTTTTGTTTTAAAATTTTTCAACCACCACTACGTTTTTTTTAGATTTTCCCATTACGTTGGTTCAGTAAAATTCGTAAAGAAAATTTATATTTTGCAAAAAATTCAAATTTTAATGATAAGACTTTTTTTTTTTTGGCAATATTTAATAAACTTTTAAATGTTTATGTTCTGGGTACAATACAAAAAAACAATTTTTAAATGTTAGAAGTAATAGGGTCTAATTAATCTAATTATTTGCGGATTGTACTAAGCATTTCTAAAGAAAAGATTTTGTAGTATATTTAATGAGTCTTCGATGAATTCTTAGTTATTTTTTTATGTACAGTTCCCTCCCACATACAATGTGATAAGTTAGTGAATCTTAATTTATATTATATAAACTATTACGATATCAATTATAAATTACACGTTTTTTTTATTAGATATGATCAGAGACCAGGATTTGAGCACGAAATTTTTCGATTGAAAGGCCACCACTCTAACCACTGAGCTATCAGTCAGATAGTGAAATTCTATTAAATTGAAAAATATTTATGAGTGAAAATTATGAAATATTTAAAAAAATGTGATAAATAGGTAATAGCATATAGAGACTATTATAAAGGAATACTCAAATTTTTTAAAATATTTTTACTTATTTATTTAATTATTTATTTGTAAACAATTTCCCACCACACTCCTATAAGTGATAAGCGACTGAGTCTGACAGTTGTATTTACTTAATTATATTAATGAAAAAATAAAATACAATGAACATATTAACGAAGCAATTAATGCTGCAAAATTGGATTCAAATAGTGATTATAATTTTCGAACAAAAGTTTCGGAACACATTATAAAGAATAGATATTTTTTCAATAGGTACTGCACAGCTCCTTTATATAACTCACTTTTTTTTAATACCAAATATTTCTTAAAAATTAATTTGTATATATATTTTTTTCATCAATTATTGAATTTTTTTTTTAAATAGATTTTCTTTCCTAATTTAAAAATTGTTATTTCCTTCTGCAACATCTACTCTCATTGGTTCTTCTAACAATATTGGTGCATATTTTCGATTTAGTGTAACTAAGTTCTCTAAGTTCGGCAATTCAAGCATGTTGTACCAAACCCTGAATAATAATAAAAATTATAAAGTATATATACGGTATGGACAGAAGGTTTCAATATTTTAACAAAAAGTTTATTTTAATTTTAAAATGCTATACATACTCTTTTCACATGAATTTGGTGATTTTTCAAGTAAAATTTATCTATTTTCATATTAATTTGGTCTTTTTTCAAATTAAATTGATCCCAAATTTACATATTATCTTGGAACCAAGAAGTTTAAACTAGCATAATTTGAAAATCTCAAACCCCAATTCGGTAAAAGAAATTTTAAGATAAAAAAAAAATTAGATAAGTCCCAAAAAATGGTATCTAAATTTTTGGGTGTTATTTTTAAGTGCAGGCCCTTTGGAGGCTACTTTTGAGGTCGAACATTTTTAATTTTTTTAGCTTCATTTAGATTCTACTATAAAATCGGTGAGTATATTGTTTCAAATACCTTGATCTTACTACTAAATCTGAATAAATTCAATTATTTAAAAAAAAACCAATTTAATTAAAAAGTGTTAATCTAATTTTATTTGAAAAACGATCAAATTCATTTGAAAATAAACAAATTTAATTTGAAAAAGGACCAAGTTCATGTGAAAACGGTATATATTATATATCAAATTACAATCGCTCTTCAGAAACTTATTAAATATAAATAATTTTTAAATTTCAATTAGATTTGGTCATTTATAGACTGTACCCAATATTATATACTTAATTTTTATGAGTTTTGATGTTAGTTATAGATAGTGAAATTTAGTTTTTTTTTTTAAGATTTTTTTTATGATTTTTTTTGAAAAATGTTTTTTTTTTTCATATATAAAATATAGAACTTACGTAAATCTTCATTTTATAAAATGCGCAGTATTGGGAACATCTTAAAATAAATTTATAAAAAAAAATAAAACAAATCATAAAAAAATAGAGATATGAGTGGAAAACTTGCAGGAAGCCTGAGGGCAAAGAGTGTCAAAACGATTAAGGGATGTGGCAAAAAAAAAAAATTGCAGCTACTTAAAAAAAAATTTTTCAAAAAAAAAATCAAATCAAATGTAATCAAATGATTTACTACATTTAAAAGCATAATAATAATTAAAATATAAAACCAAAATAGAAAATAAAAAAAAAAATTTGTAATTAATTATTAGCAAATTTTATCGATGGTTTTTTAAGTCATTGAACTATAAGTTTTTTTATTTTTTTGAATTTTAAATTGGAAATAATTAATTTTTTTCGGTTTTTGGTTTTTTTCTTTTGAATTTCTTATCATTTTATTCGTTTTGTTAGTCGCCTGACTTTTTTTTTTCATTCATTCATAAATATTTTGTTGTTTTTTTTTTTTTTTTATTATTTTGATTATTGAGATTTATTTTTTTTTTTCATAATTTTAATTTCCAATTATGGTATATTCGTATGTAGCTTATTATAATAATTATAAGTTAATTGTAGAAATAGATATAGGTAGGAAGGTACTAAAATTAGAATTACAAAAGATTTGAATTTAGAAAAACAAAAACAATTTTTTTTGTATGTGCAATAGGAGAATTAAAAAAAAAATCACAAACGTAATGGCAAATTTATTATAACCTTTGACCTATAGTCTTACGGGTACAATAAGGTTGAATGTATACCAATGTTTTTAAAGAAGTACATTTTCAATAAACATTAAGGTCCTGAACACAATGAGCGCAGTTAAAAAGGTTGAAATTCTACTTTAAAAGTTTAACATATAGAAAACAATATTAAATCAACTTTTAACTTCTGCGCTACTTTGACAGCTAATTGTTTATGTTTTACCAGCCATTTAAATTTATTATTCCTTTTTAGTTTGAAATTGGAGAATGTACAATTATAAAAATTAAAAATTTAATTTATTTATTATATAAATAATAAAATTAAAAAATTTAATATAAAATAAATAATTGTTTACATTAAATGTCACTTTAACACTTTCAACATTTTGCATTGTGTTTGAAAAATTTGATAGGTACGTTTTTTGACAATTAGTAACTTCGATGCTGAATCATGGCAGCGATCACAGTGGCCAAGGCATTAAGTGTTATAGAAAAATTTTGACTATATATTTTAGCATCAGAATAATTTTTTTAACTGATTTTTTTTTTAATTTACAAAAAAAAAAAAAGAAAGAAGTTAAAAAAGCTAAAAATTTTAAATTAAAATTTTATTATCCAAGCTTTTGCCCAAGTTTTTAGGTTGTAGGAGTTACCTTTTTGCGAATTTTAACTTCTTAACTTCTACTTATTCTGCAATACAGAGTTAGAATACAAATGATTTTTTTGAAAATTATTGTTTTTAAAAAAGATCTTCACCATATTAATTTTTAAGGTTCTGAAAAAAGAATTTAGGAAATACAAAGAAACCTAAAGCCTAAAACCTAATAAAATAATAAATAAAACAATCATATTTTTGATAAGTTTTTATTGCACTTGAACTAAACTTTAAAAATAAGTCAATAAAGTTTCATTAGTCAGAACTAACTTATCAAAAACTGATTATTTGATAATCATAAGTGGTTAGTGCAATAGGGTCCAGATATTTTAAATTTTTCCCGAATGTAGTTCTGTAAAAGTTCAATATCTAAAGCTTCAAATATTAAAAACAATTGTTTTAACACTTGCTCCTACTTTTATATGATAATAATGATAATAAACAATCGAATGAACAGACAAATAAACTTATAGAATAAAACAATAATTTTTTTTAAAATAAACTTATTAAAATATAACACACGAGTAGGATTTGTAGTTTAATGAAATACTATTTTTCCAAAACAATTTAATTTTAATAGTATATAAAAATAAATATTATTGATATATTTATTAAAAAACAAATCTAATCTAACAAAATAACTGATGTCAATTTATCAAAGTAAAAATGTTACATTTATGATCAAAACAATAGTATTGGCTCTAGCGGAAGCTTCTAAAATTCTAATCAAATGATAATTGAATTATTATTTTTGTTTACAAAAACTCACTCATGTTTTGAGCACAGTGGGTATTTCTATATTATTATTCATACGTTAAACTTTTAGTAGTACGCTTATTGTGCTTTAGAGGTTACAGTTTCAAATTTTCTTAACGGTATAAATGTTCCTATACAATACTTGTACATATACACTTTTATTGTACTAACCAATTGTATTAGATTGAAAAATAGATTATAAGAATTTTTGCACTGGTTTTTTTTGGGGAACAAAATGTGCGAAAGATTAGAAGGAAAATAGTGAGGAAAAATGTTAATGATCTTTATGAGTTTTTTTATTAAAAATTGAAATAAAAAACCACTTTTTTTTAAAAAAACTTAAAAATTTGATGTACACTTTGTTATAACCCCCATTATATTAAAAAAAAAGAATAATACATAAAATGATTTACGTAATCAACTTTTTTTTTAATATAAATTTTAATTTAATGATTTTTATATTATGTATATATATACAAATATATATATTTTATATTATTTATTAATTAATATAAATAATACACATTTATATATATATTTAATATATTTACAAATAAATCAAATAATGAAATTTAAATTTAAAATAAATTTCATATCGAAAAAATTTTGATAAGAATTATCAACATGAAAAGCGTGCTACATAATTTATTAAATTCAATAAGTAATCAAAATTTTTGGTTCATTTTTCTGATTACATTTTTTTTTTTTTTAATTAATTAATATATTTTAAAAGACAAATCTATAATTAAATTAAAGAAAAGTGGCATATATTTTATCACTTACAATAAGGTATGAAAATACACTCGGTAACAATATATTGCATCTCTGTGCTTAATTAAATTTAATTTAAAAAAATAAAATAATTTTTGTTTTTAATTATCATTCTTAATTGGTATTTTAATTTTATTCTTAATTTATTCTAATTGATTAACTTTACATTGGTTTAAAATATGATTATTATTTAATAATATTACAACTTTATATATTTTTATTATTTATATATATATATATATATACATGGAACGATCAAATTTGTTTTCGATCTTGGTGGTATTTGAACCTACAACCCCCGTTTATTTTTGATTTAAAAAAACTTGTTGACAAAATATTGTTAGATAAAAATGACAGATTAGATTTTGCTTGCGTATATGTAAATTTAATTTTCCGTTTTTTGTTTTTGTTTTTTTTTTTTTTTTTTTTTAATTATATTAAAGTGTAAAAAAAAAGAAATTAAGAATAATATTATTTAATATATAAGTCAAGGATTCAATTTTGTGATATTGATCAATTTATTTATTTACATTTTTAATATAAGTATGTTATAAAAAAGAGGTAACTTAATTTTGTTTAATAAATTATTAATAAATATAAGTATATAAAACATCTTGTGTTTTAGATTTTTAAAAGGGAACGATTACGAAAGTCCAAAATAATACATGATGCAGAAAAATTAAACATTTCATGGACAAATGAGACTTAGGTAATATTTTAAAGATTTTAATATTAAAAGAGTTTAGAAATACAATTATAATGCAATTATGGCTGTTTATAACGGATAAAATAAAAATATTAATTTTCTAATTTTAGCACATTTTCAAAAAAATTTTGTTAATTCGTATATGTTTGTCCGTCGGTTTGGGTGTTTACAAAACTTCTACTCGGATTGTATTAAATCAATAAAATGTTAACTTCACGCTGTGGATATTACAAAAAATTACGTCGAATAACCCTTTTTTGTTGATTCACCCTGTACAGAGCTACAGCCCTGCAAAATCTAGAAAAGCCATATATATGTACATATTTAAATTGTTATATCAAAAGTTTTAAAGTAAAGTATATCTTCTGTCTGGATCAGCTTTAAGAAATATTAATACAAATTAAACAATATAGTTTTTCGACATTTTAATTTACCTCAAGCTCAAGCTCAATTTTTGCAAAATTTTTGACACCTTGTAAAAACGATTATACTTTTCTAGGAACTTAAAATTTATAGGAACTAAAACTAGAAACTTAAAATTTATAGGAAGAAGTTAGATCTTAGATGAATGAAATAAAGTTTTTTAGATAAATTAAATTTATTTGGAGCTGTTAGTTGCAAAAAACTGAAACAATACAAACCCTTTTAGCAACTTAAATACCGCTCTAAATTATTTTTTAAATAATATAAAAAAATTTAAGTTTCAAGGATTTCTTAATATTAAAGACATGGTCTCTTATGATTTATTTCCTGGAATCAAAATCTTTAGTGAGGGAATGGACCTTCCTTGGAAAAATTTTAAAATATCCTATTCAAGGGTATTAAAATATCCAATATCCTATTAAGTTTGAGTTTAAAAATTAAAATTTCTTTTTATTGAAAACCAAGAGTTTGAGCATCTGATTATTTGTTTCCAAAGTTAAACGTTAATATTGAAGCTTTAACAACATTATATTTACGCGTGTAGCGGCTTTTCGCGTGTAGCGGGACGACAGTCTAAATTCTCGCTGTAGTTGCTTAAGAGGGGAGAATGGAGATTGTTAAAACAAATTTCAAATCCGATAAAAATGTCAAATCAATTTGTAAATACCATTAAAGTAACATTGTTATAAATGTCATAACTTTATGCTACTGTAAATTGAAGAAACCATTCTTTACCATTATTTTATACCATTACTTCTTAAATTTGAATTTGTAAAGCATAAAAACAATTGCCAATTAAATGATTTTTAAATTGGGCCAGGGAGTTTCACTTTTTACTAGTAAATTTTTAAATCCCTTTTCTTGGTTTCATATTATTTTACTAAAATTTATATTTAATTTCTTTAAATGGTTCATATATTTTTTTTTTTTTAACTAGAAATTTTGTTTTTATTTATCTATTTTGACCAAAGTCTATGTACTTTACCTATATGATAAATAAGGTATATAATAAAAATTATATTTTTTTTCTATATAAAAAAAAACGAGTAGTTGAATTTTAATTTCAGTAATTTTCGTCTACAACTTGCGAACTTCTTCACAGAGTCTAATCAACTCTATCGAATTTGGAAACATTTCAATCAAACGCTTAAAAAACCATATCAATTTTTCAAAATTTTTCAGTATGTAATTTTATAACGGTAGATCAACCTAATTGTTTTGCTTAATTTTTCACTACGAAGAACTAAATTCAAAATTTCCATTTAGACCGGAGCTACACGCGTCAAACTATTCAACTATTAATGGTAGATAGTTAGGCAGAACACATCTAGTGAAATAAAATATGTTCTCTCTAGTTATTGTAATTATTAATAATTGATTAAACTTTTTTCTTCAAATAAAATGCAAAAGAGTGGAATCAGCCGAATATTTTATAAAATAAATAAATTTAGGTGCATAAATAATAATAAATGTCATAAAATAAATTTCAAATTTTGGTATAATTGTATAAAGTAAAATAATTTTAAGGTAATCAGTTTTACATTAATATTATTTATTTATTATATAAGAAATTAACATATTCAAATGATAAATATTATAAATATTAGTTTTTGTAAAAAAAAATATATATTTTTTCCTGCAAACCAAATTTTTATATTTGCTTTTGATGTTTCTTTCACAAGTTTACCAAGTTTAATATGAAGTACGATTTACGAAATGGAATTAAATGAAATGTCAAATTTTTTAATGTCAAAATTGAAAGTTGTATTCATTTTTATTTTTCAATCAAATTAGTTAAAAAGTGATTTTCTCAAATATTTACACAATTTTATCGGTAAAAATGAGACGTAATTTTTAAGATATGAATTGGAAAACAGAACAAAAAGATTTTATCGCTGGACGATGTATTTATTTTTAGAAACAATAAATACAAAATAAATAAAAAAGCTTAAGAGAAAACGATAACAACCTGATAAAATTCAGTTGAAAATTGATTTTAGAATTAAATTATTTGTTAAAGTTACAGAAGCACAATGGCATCAACAATGCAACTTGAATTTTCACAGGCAATGTCGGATTTTAAAACAATGTTTCCTGAAATGGACCGAGATGTTATTGAAGCAGTGTTAAGGGCAAATCAAGGAGCTGTTGATGCAACAATTGATCAACTTTTAACTATGAGTACTGATAATCAAGTAAGTTTTATAATCCGTCTATATTCATTATGGTTTTATTGTTTTGATTTAAATTCTTTAAAAAAAAACTACACGCTTTATTTTAGAATGAAAAATTGCGAATAGAACTTGAAAATTCTAGTGACAGTCCACAATCAGGAAATGATATTCTAATAACGACTGCAGATAACACAATTGGCTCAAATATATTAGGAAACGTAGAGGAACAATTAATTGATACATCAGAACCATCAAAAACAATGCTTTCAACATCTCCATCAACAAATAATCAAAGCACAAACTTAATGAATACTGGTGCTTCTCCTAAAATAAAAAACAGTAAACCATTATCATCACCAACTGGTACTCCAATAAATTCAGCCCATACTATTGATGGTAAACAAAGATGGAATCCACCTCTATTAAGCCCCTTACCACCAACATTTTTACGTTTAAACCCAGTTGGAAGTGACCCACAGCGTAGTGATTTTGACTTACCAGATGAACAGTTTGCAATGATGTTACAAAATGAAGAATTTATGAATGAATTAAGATGGAATCAAGAATTCATGAGTGCATTAGAAAAAGAACAACAAGGTAAATCTGAAGGTGATATGGCATTTAAGGATCGTGTTCGACATATGGGTAAAGTATCTAGAAAAAAATTTTTACAAGTTGCAAGAGTTTTTACTTGGCAACGTAATAAAAAAGCAACTTCAGCTAAACAAATTGATTCACTACCATTAAAAGAAGAACATAGTGATGATGATGAACATCATGGTCATATTAAAAAATAAGAAAAATTAAATATAAAGCCATATGTAAAAATTATATATAAATATATATAAAATTGTGATTGGATATTTAAATTAATTACACCCAATAGTAATTTAATCAGTAACAACTTATTGGTACATAAAAAAGATAAAAATTGATAAAATAATCTTTTTGTGTAGTGATTTTTATAGTAATTTAATTTAAGCTGAAACATAAATTGATAAATTCGGACAATGTGTAATACTTTAAATTTTTTAATTTTCATTTTAAAATACACATATCTTAATTCCTAAGTACGTTTGCATAAAACATTATTCGTTTTCTTTTTTAATAGTCATTTATACTTAATTTGCCATAAATTTGCTTGACATTCCAATTTTTTTTTAATTTTTGTAAATGTTCTAAGTAAAATCATAATTTTTTAGTCGAATATATTTTCAAGTGCCAAAATAATCTGTTGTTGCTTAATTATATTTTTATTCCTTATACTTAAATACTTGCTTAATTAGCTCTAAAATTTTTTAACGTGCCAAAATTTTGCATTTTCTAATTTATTGAATAAGATTTTTTCTATTTTTTTGTAAAAGTAGCTATAAATTGAAGCATAATTTTAATGTTTTTCTTTATTTTATTTAATACTCATAATTAATAATTAAGAAATGTAAACGTATTTAGATTTAACACTTAGTTTAAGAAATAGAAAAAATAATACAAAACTACTCACAATATAATTAACTTAGTATTAAAAAAAAGAAAAGGAATTTAAATTTTTTACACACTTTTAAACCTCTTAAATAAAAACTATATAACATTAAAAACTAAAAATCTCTTTTTTGGTAATTTTTAAAAATCCAAATTACTTATTTTGTTATTTGTAAAATGTTTAATACATAATATAATTATGAAATTATATATATAACATAATACATATACATATATTAATTCTTATTATATTATAGTTTTAGATAAATTTTAAAAAAAATACTAAGAGCAATTAAAAACCCCTCATTTTAATTATGAATAATACATATTAAAATAAAAACAAAAATATTAAAAATTGCAATTAGTTTGAAATTAATTTTTCGACTCCGATTAGACTGGAAAAGTAAGTAACCAAAAACCAAGGGAAAAAAGAATTACCTATTAGAAATTAAGATGATAAAAAATGTTTTTTGACTGATACAGAATGATTTTTAAAATTTATTCAAATTTTTATTCCTTAAGATAATTGTATTGTTTTTTTTTTGTATTCTAAAAAAAAATTTATTTTTGTAGTTTTATGTTTTTCTGTAAATCTCATAACTATTTTTTATCTTTACAATAAAAGATACACATGTTGTGACTTAAATTATATCTAATAAAATTTATTTCTCGAATATATAATTGTAATTAAAAAATATGTTACATAAGTAGTAAACTTTTTTTGTTATTTGTTTGTATTGTTAGTTATGTATCTTTTTATTTTTTATTTTTACTAAGTCTGAATATTAATTTGAATGTTAATTTTATTTTTATTTCTATTTTAAAAAAAGCAATATGTATATAAACCAATTTTGATTTAGAAAAATTAATTTTATGGTAGTTATGAATTGAGATATGAATATTTTAAAAAAAGGTACATAAAAATCATTATTGAATTAAAAAATAAATAAATAATATTCTGTAATATGTATTTAAGAACTATTATTCCCAAGAAAATATATATGTAATTTCATTAGATCGAAAAAAATTGAACTGAAAATTCTGTTTGTGCAAATTGTAATAATTAAAAAAATTCTCATTTGTTTTATAAAAAAATACTTTTAAATTTTAAACTTGATTAATGAACAGTAAAAGACTAATTTATAGTATGTTATTTTTATTAAATTTTATTAATTGTACTTTTCAATACTTAGTAAATTTCAGTCTGATGTACCTAATTTTAGTTAAATCCTTTATTTTTTTAGCAAAATTTAATTAAAAAAAATTGATTAAAACTCAAAATTAAATCCAATTAATATTTATTAACAAAAAAGTATGTAAAGTAATTATTCTCAAATAATATTAATAAATAGACTTTAAAAATAAAAGCACAATTTTTTTTTTATAAAATTTTTAATATTAAATAGTTAAGAATCACCAATCTGCATTCAGAAGATCGACAACTGATTTTACAAAAGTTTTATGATTTGCATGTAAAGTTATTTTGCTACTTATATCTTGCCATCTAACATTCATAGCATCATCTCCGGCTGAAAGTTTTAATTTCCCTACTTCGTCCCCAGTTTCATCATGAAAATTGTATGCGATAGTTTCCATCCAAGAATTATCGGTATTGCGAAAATCATCAACGTAACCTTTGTAAATTTCTTTCCCATTAGCAAAAAAATCCTCAATTAATTTTTTATTTTCTAAATTAAAAAAATATATAAAAATATATATATGTATATTAATAATTTTAAAATTGAAAATTTAGGATAAAACAATACCAAAATTATCTAAAGCTTCTTCCATAAATTCTCTTTTTAAAGTTGAACTAACTTTTTCTCCAGGATCAACCATACCACCGGGAATAGCCCACATTTTGTTATCATGCCGTTGAATAGCAACCATTTGAAGAATATTTCTAGGATATTTAACAAATTATAATTGCAAAATTAGGATAATAATTTTTAAAGTTACTTTTTTGTTTCTGGATTTTTTAATATTGATCCATCTTCTGATCTTTTCCATCTAGTGACTATTGGATCAGCTGCGTGATTTGGACCCCACCTTCCTAAAAGGCCGCGACCTCGTAATCCAGTTCTTCCAATAGGATTAAGTGGACACCCTGCAAAATTATTGTGTTTTAAACATTGTTTTAGAAAACTTGAATTTAATTTTGGTTTAGTTTTAAAAAAGATGTAACAAATACCTGAATTGTCAATTTTATAGGATCCGAGATGAGAAACCCGATTAATTTTTCCATCTAAAGTATTCCATTCTGGATTTAAAGCTCCTATTTCTAGATCAGCCCATATTTTATTAAAAACGGATTTGTCAGTATAATTTGGAGGGTTGTAGTTTTCGTAGTCCTTTGACCAAAATACATATTCATCGGGAACTGGAAATCTTGCAACTTCACTTTTTGGATAATTATTATTTCTACATGTTATATGCTTAAAAACACCTGGTTTAACTATTGTGTTAACGAACATAATTTTTTTCGAGTTTTTAGAAATATTTTTAAAACCTTCTGAGTTATCGATCAAATAAATACTAAAAATATTAACTGAATAAATCCAATATTTAAATAAAAATACAATTTCTACTTTATCAATGACGCGATTTTACATTGTTTTTGTATTTTATATAGTGTTTGTTGAATGTGTCTAGTAAACATATGACTCAAAACTTATTTAAAAAATTCATGTTTTCCCCGGTTTTAACTTTAACTTGAGAACCCGTAAACTACATAAATTTATGACAACAAAATTATAATTTAATATTAATTATTAAAAAAAACTTAATGTATGTAATGTATATTAACTGATACAACAATTAACAAGTATTGTATTGTATATTACATTTTGAATATTTTCTTTTTTCGATTTACAAATAAAAAATTAAAATAAAAACTTTTATCAGCTGTTTAGTGTTTTACGATTGTCAAAAAATCTAAATGCTCTACCTTATATACATAAAATATTCCTAAACATTTTTTCGCAACATTACAAAAGATTTTAACCATTATATGTTGCTGATGAAATTCTTCTAAACCATGCTAAAAACAATTTCAAAAAGCATAAACGTAATTCTTTAATTAATAAATCACAAAATAATTGAAGCATATAATTGTTTTAATTAAATAATTAATTATAAAAGTTTAATTTGAACGAGAAAATATTTTAAAAGAGTGTGATCGTACTTGTTAAGTTGGAGTAGGGAAATACGTCAAAATAAATAATAAGTTATTGTCAAATATTTTAAGTTTAATTTAAAAAACATTTGAAGAGTACATGTAAAAATGCCTTAAGCAAATATGCAATTAAAAATAAAATGTAAGAAGTATTTTTACAAATCAGGATAAATATAGGTAGTTGGTAACACTAATGTTAATCATATTGTTTTAAATGTTACAGGTGGCAGAACATAAGTCAGCCATATTGAATTGTTTGACAAGAATTGTAATATATTAAATTGCCATTTTTAAATTTTTTCAGTTAAAACTTACCGTTTAACCAACTGTCAATTTATCAATACTGGAATAGTGACAGAAAAACTGAATGTCTACAACAAACAGACGTCTGTCAAGAAATATAAAAAAAGCTAAAAAGGAAAAATAAATGTCAACTGTTATTCATTTAAAATAATTAGTACTTTGGTGCGTTGACCATTTTAGTATTAAAAAATATTTAATATATATGTATAATTTATTAAAAAAGGTATTTTAATACTTTATTTTAAACACATTTTTATTATATCAGATACAATATCTGCTTGATTTAAAAATCCAATTTTGCAAAAATTGAAAACAAAATAAAAATAATATTAGAAAATAATAGTATTTATTTATTAATTGTTTATTTAAACTTTTTGGTTGAATCGAATAATTATTTAATATGTTGTGAATTATTTTTTAATGGATATGGATATTTTTTTATGGTTATTCGAGGATATTTTTTTTTGTATTTGTCTCTTTCGCACGCACAACATTTTTATATTTACCTATCCAACCATTTATTTCGAAACCTATAATTAAATTGACAGTTATTGAAATAACGGTATGCTGTTCAAAATTCTAATTTTTTTAAATAAGTATACACAGAAAAATAGTTGAATCTTTTGAACAATTTTTTTTAAAAAACTTATTAACAAATTTAATATTATAAAAATATAACATTAAATAAAATTAAAAGTTAAATTTTCGAATTTGTATGAATTAATTTAGTGTTTTATATAATACTTTATAGGTGTTCATACATTATTCGAATTATTTTACACGTTATACACGTAATGATGTAAAAGTCATTTCTTTGATGTTCGAAAATAATACTTATTAGTTAGTAGCATTACTAATAGTACTAAATATGATATGATGTCTTTCTGTGTTTTTTAGTAAATTTTAACTTTATTTTACAGGCATGCACACAATAGTGTATCTTATGACTTTTGTATTCTGTTTGAATATTAAAGGATATAATTTTGAACAAAGGAAAAATGTTTTATTAGGTAAATTTTTTTTATTTTTATTAGTTAAATTTTTTAAAAAATAATATTTATAGTAATATTTGACGATTTTCGTCCAACTATTTTTGGTTATGGTGATAAGTTAGCAATAACACCTAATATTGATAATTTTATGAAAAGAAGTTTTTTTTTTACAAGAGCTTATGCACAGGTAAAAAAATTACTTTACTATATTACTACAAACATTTTATATTTTTTTTTATTTAAAATTGTTAATTGTATTTTTATTTTAGCAAGCCTTATGTGCTCCAAGTCGAAACTCTTTATTAACAGGCCGTCGACCAGATACTTTGCATCTTTATGATTTTTATAATTATTGGCGAACATTTTCGGGAAATTTTACAACTTTACCACAATATTTCAAAGAAAATGGTTACGTTACGTATTCGATAGGAAAAGTTTTCCATCCAGGAATTTCATCAAATTTTTCTGATGATTTTCCATTAAGTTGGACCACTAAATCGTTTCACCCAAAAACAGAAAAGTTTATGAATATCGCTGTATGTCCAAATGGTTCTGGAGTAAGGAAAAAAAATTTAATATGTCCTGTTAGAGTACAATCTCAACCGTTACGAACATTGCCAGATATTGAATCAGCTAATGAAGCTCGTAAATTTTTGAACAATAATAGAAATAAAAAAGTCCCATTCTTCTTATCAGTAGGATTTCATAAACCTCATATACCATTTCGCTTTCCAAGAAAATATTTAAAAAATTATTCTGAATCAAAATTTAACTGGTCATTAGATCCTTATAAACCATTAGGAATGCCTAATGTTGCATGGAATCCATTTACGGATATTCGGATGAGAGATGACTTCATGAATTTAAATTTGTCCTTGTTTGGTCCCCTTCCAAAAGATAAAGCTATTCAGATTCGTCAAGCATATTATGCATCAGTCTCTTATGTTGATAATTTATTTGGTAAAATTTTAGAGAAAGTAAATTTAAGCAATACTATTGTTTTGTTAACTAGTGATCATGGGTGGTCTTTAGGAGAACACGCAGAATGGGCCAAATATAGTAATTTTGAAGTTTCTCTAAAAGTACCATTAATTTTGTATAGTCCAGAATTTAAATTGAGTGAACCTAAACAGCTTAAAAATATAATTGAATTGTTGGATATATTTCCAACTTTAGTTGATTTGGCAAACCTTCCAAAAGTTTTAAAATGTAGAAAAAGAAAAAAAATGAATACTTGTGTTGAAGGAAAAAGTTTCTATAACATTTTAAACAAAAGTAAAAATCCAAATAAATTTAATGTAGCGTTAAGCCAATATCCACGCCCTCATTTGCAACCAATTTTGAGACCTAGTACCGATAAACCTAGATTAAAACAAATTAAAATAATGGGCTATTCGATGAGAACAATAACTTTAGATATACAATGTGGATTAAATTTTCTCCAAATAATTTTACTTCACGTAAGAAATGTTTTTTTTTAATAAAAATTCTTATAAATTTTTGTTTTTTTTTTAGATTGGAATAAAGTTTATAGCCGTGAACTCTATGATCATAGATTTGATGCTCAAGAAGAAATGAATTTGGCTAATTCTATATTTCACAAACAAATTTTATCGAAATTAGAAAGAAAATTAATAAATCATTTTTCAAAATAAATAAAAATATAAATAAGCATATTTAATAAAATCATATGTATTTATGAATATTATAAATATAAATAATTAAAAATTAAAATTCATAATTAATATAAGATAGGAAATAATATTAAAGTTCTAATTTTGTCTGTTTCAAATAGGGACCTTTCTTAATTATTTTTTTAAAAAATATATTATGATATAAACAAAAATAATAATATTTACTTATAAAATTAATAAATTGTATCTGCCACGCCTGAAATGGAATTAGGAAAGGTATGCTTCACTACCTTATCACATTGTATGAGATAAGGGACTCTTTATAAATGAATAAATTAATTTTGAATACCGAAAATATAACTAATTTAATTTTTAATTTTAAAATATATTCACATTCATATGTATATAATTGAATACTTTTATTTAAGAAAGTCAAATCACCGCTGAATAATTAATTATCAGCATATTTCCAATATTAATTCGATTTTTAATTTTATATTTTTGTTTGATTTTACTATTTAATTGAATATCAAACATATTTTAAATTTTTAATATTATTTTAAAAATTATAATTATGTTTTTTTTTTTGTTTTCATTTTTAATAGAATGAAAAAACAAAATATATAAGAAAATAATTCATAAAAAATTAAGAAAACAAAAATGAAAATAATTAATATGCGCAAAATTTATGATTTCTTTCCTGTTGTATGCGTGCACGGATGTCTATTTTTAAATGTTTTTAATGAATGAAATAAGAAAAAAAAATATTATAAATAAATAAAAAAGTAAAAATAAAATGAAAAAATAATATTATCCCCATTACTTTTGAAATTTTTTCTAACAAAAAATATTTTTAGATTTGTAAATACAATAGTGTTTATATATTCATGTTTGTATCAATGTATTCTTTTTCTTTTTATATGCATTAAGAAAATATAGTATAATTAGTGCAAACATATAGGTTGCATTTAAAATCAGTTTATAATACTATATATACCTTTATTTAATATGGTTTCGACTTTGCCCTGAGTACCAGGGGGTAAAGTTTTTCAGATACCTTTTGAGGTTTTTTTTCCTTACGAAAAAAAATTGATTCACTTCCGATTCTCCATTTCAAAAGTTACAAACATATTTAATGTAATATTCTATTTTTTAAAAAATATTATTAACCTTTTACTATATAACTATTAATTTAATTAATAAATTAAAATATTATTAATAGTGATGTAGGATGTTCTATAAGAAAAATGTGAACCCAAATAAAAGTGTTTTTTTAACACTTTTACTAGAATCGAACTCAGGGATCTGTAATAAAAGAATAAAAGATCGACACTTTCTTTGTTCTCTATGTTTTAATTTTAGAAAATCCGATTTGGAACTTTTATTTGTAACTAGCGAATAATAACTTAATGTATTTTATTTTTTGAAAAAACCAAATATTTTTGACTTTCATTTTGTATATATTTATAGTATATCTTATAGATGTCATAGATATTGTTTTTATTTATTTATTTTTTGTTCAAAACGGTTTCGTTCTCTTTTTTCATAATTTCATTTTCGAAAAACAATTCAAAAAACAAAAAATCGGAAAAAAGTGAATATCTATTCACAAAATATTGGTTTTATTTATTTGAAGTTTTTCATTTATGGAGACAAGGCAAGGAGTACGCATTTTTTTAGTGTGGAATAATTAAGTATCAAGTTCGGATTGTTTCTTTCATTTTTTTGTTTCGAAATTATCTAGTATTCAATTATAAAGTTTCCTATGTTTTGTTGATGCAATATTTTGGATTTTCAAATATTTTTCTTTTATTTTCTTAGTTGACTAGGTCAATGGAAGAAATGTGATATTTTTAATTAAAAGTACCTACCTACCTTTTTAAAATTAAAAAAAAAAAAACAAAACAAAATATTAAATTGGTTGAAAATTTTGAAATTTTATTTTAAAAATAATTAAAGGTAAATTTCATATATATTTTTTTATTTATTTAATAATTTACACAATAACTGCTTATACCTATAGACAAAAAAATTTTAATTGATAAAAAAATATTAGTAAGATATTTTACTTAAAAATATAATAATCCTCGGTTTGCTCAAAAAATTTAAACAACTCCTGAAAATCTTGAAATATATTAAACCAATATTCGGCTGAAACTTGAGTATAATTCTCATACATTTGCTAAAAAGCACCAACCATCGCTCTCCAATATCTGGTTAAGATGAAAAAAAAATGAGCTGTTCGTATTAATGATAAAAGCATCACAAAACACTTAACGTCTTAATACAGAAGAAATTAAAAATGATGCCAAAAATCCAACCCTACGCTTAGTAGCTCAATCTGGTTTATACATACAGGGTGTTTCCTAATTATGTGCACTGCTATATACCACTGCATAGATACTTATAATTATATAAATTTTGTGTTATAAAATTTTGAAACTTTTTCATGTAACTTCATAACGTAAATGTCGTTTTATCAAAAAAAATTTGTTAAAATTTCAACATTTTTTAAATGTAGAAGCTCGCAGTTTTGAAACTGTAAAACATAGAAAATTGAGTAGGTGCTTGTTTAAAAGAGGATCTTTGAGGAAAAGGGGAGCTTTCAAATACATTTTTCAAATTTTCGCAAGTAGGTAGTCTAGAAACAGAGTTAAGAGTAAAATTATAAAAACTAAAAAAAAATTATTGAAGCCCCCATATCTTGGAGTCTAGGAGAGCCCCAGCTTAGCCCCAATACAAAAAATGTGCCTACTTATAAGTACCTATGTTTATAGCAGTGAACTTAATTAAAAAATACCCTGTATATAGGCACCTTCGAATTGTAAAACACTTTACCCCTTTTACTTCCTCCCTTTTTTAAAGGTCTATCTGGTGGTTTTCTTAAAAACATTTTAAATGCGTTAACAATTTACATGACAAAATGTAATTGGCACAAAAAAAAAAAAATTAAAAACATCCTGAAAATATGCAAAATGAAAATTTTGAATTATTTGAATTAGAAGTGTTGTTGAAAGAGATAAATGTATTACCCAATTTAATTCATTTTAACTTTTTTTTAATATTTAAAATTTTAACCCTACGAAAATGCTCTGAAAGCTTTCAAAGATATTACAAATTGTAATACAAAATGCTTTACTCAGAATCTTTTAGAGTAAATACGCGATTGGATACATTGAAATAACATTTGTATTTTTTTCAATAACCTATAATTTTCACATTTAATATACCGCTGACCGAATATACCGAAGTCCCGGTATTGTACTGGTTAAGCATTTGACTTTTTAACCGAGGGGGTGTGGGTTCGATTCCTGTACAGATCATAAAATATTTAATCCCCATGGTAATGAAATATAATTTAAATATAAAATATGAAACAAAATAAATATTATTTATTTGTAATTTACTTGTTTTAATCAATAGGCAGATGTAATATTGTTTGATCCATTTATTTTTTAATTAAATCTAGTCTTATATTTTTTTTAAGAAAGAAAAACAATTTTTAAATTAATGTCAAAAATACATTACTTTAAATGTACTTTATTTAAAATTTGGAAAATATTATTTATGAAACTTAATTTAAATAGTTACATACTACAAGGTATTTCTTAAATTACCTTAAGTTATTATTAAAGTTTTAATTTAGATTTTCTTAATAAGTTTAAAATATTTTGAACATGAATATAGTATATACATAGTCTTCAAGTTCTGGGGCATGGTTTTCAACTTGAATATATGTATATTTGTATATTTTTATGTTTAAGTTATAATCACTTTTAATTTGTTTTTTTAAACTAATGTAAGAGTGTGTATGCAATTCCAAAAGAATTTTTTTGAATAGAGCTAAATATCAAATGAAAAACTTGAATTGGTTTATTTGAAAATTTGATCTTGTTTGTAGTTTTTTTTTTGTTAGCTTTGCTTTAAATTTGATTTGATGTAGATTAAACTATAAATTATACTTAAGCTTTTTTTCTTTATTTTGTGTTTCTCATTTAAAAAACTTTTGAAAAAAAAAAATACAATATAAGAATAGGTAAGCACTCAGCACTAAGCAGTCAGTAGTAAACACACTAATATTCATATATAATAAAATAAAATTATTTTCGCTCAGTTTTTTTGCAATTCTTTTTTTTTTTTTTTCATTTTCCTAAATAAAAAAAACTCTACTTTTAAACTCAACTTTAAAAGTAAAAAAAAATAAAAATTAAATAAAAAAAAAACCTTGTTGTTAAGATTTAGTTTTTTTGCTTCTCCACTTTATTTGTTTTGTACAATATATAAGTATATATCAAACCATGTACCCCATATATATATATTTAGACAATATTGAACAAAATAATAGCAACAAGAATTTGTCAACACATGTCAAATTTTTTTAAAATTTTATTGAATTATTATTTTGAAAATTTATGAACCTTATAAAAGAAATTTATAAAAGTTTATAAAATTTTATGAACCATATCCTACTACGATGAAAATCTGATAGGGTCTTTTGAAAGGAAGATTCCACGTAAAATTTTTGGTACATTTAACATCAATGGAATTTGATGACAACGTAACATTCACGAGCTGTATGAGCTGTAGACTATACTGATCTCGTAACTTGGATTAAAATCCAACGATTACGCTGGTTAGGGCACATAGTAAGGAAGAAAGATGATGCTCTTACAAGAGCGGTTTTTGACTCCAATCTTTAGGATAGACGCTGATGAGGTCGACCATATCTTCGATTGAAAGACGGCGTTCAGTCAGACGTAAGAATGTTGAATATTGTTGGAAGTTGGAGAGAAGCTGCGCAAGAAAGAAGCCAATGCAGGAAGGCTTTGGACTCGGCTCAAAAATAATACTTTGTTATGCCGATAAAGTAAATTGAAGTTATAAAATTTTAACCAGAGACCAAAGCCAATTTTTTTGCTAATTTGCAGCCCTGCATAAAAGTTATCATTCAGAAATTAATTAAGCTTTACTTCATATATACTTTTCCGGAAGTGGTCTTATGTAAAAGTTCATAAAAATTATTTAAAGTGTAATCTCCTAATCGATTTGTTTAAATATGAAAAAAAATTTTAAATATTTCTTTCATTAACCTTTAATTTTCTTTATTTATTTCCAAATTTATTCAATTGTTAGGCTGCCTGTCTGAACAAATGATGCATGTTGTAATAAGAGAGAAAGTCCTGGAGATACAATGAACAGGCTGGCAAATAAAGTATATATTTGAATTTATTTAGAAAAAATTAAATTAGAATTGATTTTAATATATTATACATTTAACTCGTTTCAAAACTATTCCATTTGTTTATTATTTTGTAATATCATACTTTTATTTTGAATATTATATAAGTTATAATGAAAAATGTTTTGATATTTATTTGCGTATCTGTGAGTTATACTTTAAAGTTAAATAATTTGTTTAAAATTTTTTTATATATGTTTATATATTTGTTAATAAATATTTTTATTCTTGGCATTCAAATATAAAAGTTAAAAAACCGAAAAAAAGTTCATATTTATTGGAGTTCGAGCGAGAAGCTGGTACCATATTGTGTCACCCAGCCAATGTATGTCTTATAATTGATCTTGTTAAAAGAGATATGTGCCCTAATATTCTAACTTAAAATAAAATAAAATATATAAAAAAATAAATTGAAATTAAATATAACAAATGAAATTCAAAATTTTACTATAATTTTGTGCAACACTGTAAATTTACTAAATACTTTATTATAGTACATATAGGTATAGTATATACTTATAATTTTATATTGTTCAAGACTTAAACTTTGTACATGCATTGGTTGGTATATTGTATATACATATATCAGTATGTAAACGTGTATATATGGGCATGAATATTGTTTTTTTTTTTTACTTAAGTTGCGCGATATATATTTTTATATGTACATAGACCGTAAGCGCGCGTGCGATGTTTCTCTTTGCGTAGTACAGTAGCTCGTTTTTAGTAATCCAAGAAAAGAAGCACATTATAAACCAAGTTGTTATTTTTTTTATCGTGTTTTTTTTTTTTTTTTTGTACTATAGTTAATACTTAAATATATATATTTAATATATCTACATAATATATTTATATAAATATTGTATATGTTAATATATAGGCATGTATGTATGTCTATATAATTTATAAAATGAATATGCCATAATAAATAAAGAGAAATAAAAAAAAAACTTGAAAATATTTCTAAGTAATAAAAAAAAACGTATTGTATGTTGGTTGATTCTATACTTCTATGTTGTATATTGTATATATACAATTTAGCTGCTAATACGTTTTATACGATAAAGACATGAGGCTCAAAGTTTGGTTTCACCTTTTTTTTTTCATAATCTTTTTTAATCGCTTTTGATTTAAATTGGTTGTATACAAAAAAAAATATATATATATGTATATATATATTTGTTTATTTGTATATATATCTATAATATAAGATATTATGTAGAATGTACATATAAAAGTGCATTAAAATTTAATTAAATATATACTAACTCTTATATGTGAATTTAAACATATATGTATGTATAAGAATTTTTACTTTCTATATATGAAATATGAAAAATAATGCATTTTTATGTAGGTACATAATTATTAAATACTATATTATTGTACTTCAGTCTGTCAAGTTTCTCATTATTAAAATTGAGGACATTTTTTAATTAATAAATAGAGGACAAAATTACTTAACATAAGGTATAGAGAATCATGTTAAATAGAACCATAATTATAATTGTAAAAATTTTCAATTTAACATTTAAAATTAATTAATATTAAATTAATAAAAAATAAATTAAGGACGGAGTAAGTTCTCGATTTATTTAACCTAACTTATAAAGTGTGCTTAGACATCTAACAAATAGCTTTTGCTAAAATTAGAAGATATTAATTTGCTATTAATTTAGTTTAATCAAAATTAAAACAAAATAATTAGGTATAAAATTAAATTCAATTAATAAGTTTGGATTGTAAGTTCATATAAAATCAAAATAGTTAATCTGCAATTCAGTTTAATATTGGTTGATACAGGTAAAGCCAGATTAAATATATTTATTTGAATTGTTGCATACAAATAATAATGATGTAGACTAGATAAAGCCTCTCATATAAAATCAGAATATATTTTTATTTCCATAGTTTACTTTGTCTGCAAATTTTTGATACTGCTTGTTCCCTACATATATTATATCTATCCATAATGTTGGCACCGCTAGTTTTAAATGTCAATTTATTGTTTGAGAACGAAAATTGGTTTTGAATATTGTCATGCCAGCCAAAGGAAGAGTGTAGTAGAGTAGACTGTGACAACTCTGGGTACCCGTATGACCGTAATATTAACATTATATCATTCGATTTATTACTTTTGGCAAAATTTCAAACATTCAGCTTTATTATGTATAAAGTAATACTCATGTGAAATATGAAGTTGTATGGCAGCTACTCGAAACCACTGCAGTAGACCAACCAAATTTTGCAGAAACTTTGGCTTTAACACTAAACTATTTTTGGCAAAATTTCAGACACCCAGCTTCTATAGTTATAGAGTAATGCTCATATAAAAAAAGAAGTTGAAGGGCAGGTACTTGAACCCGTGGAAAAAAATGCTGGATTTCAATAGTGATGACGGTTATTGCATAAAAATGAATTTGTAAAAATTTCAAAACCCTAGCGCCTTTATTTTTTGAGTTATCCTGCGGACGGACATGCATAGCTAAATCGATTTACTTTCCGATTCTAATCCAATCCATACTTGAGTCTATATCTAAAAAATATTTTAATAAATAAATATTTAAAAATTGAAAATTTTTTATTTAATAAAAAAAAAAATATATTCGTTTTTTTATAGTTTATAGACAATTTATGAAATCTTTGGTGGGATTTAACTTCCCTTTTATATCCTCTGTAGGGTTACAAGTTTTCAAATTAAAAGTAATTTTTTGTGTAGGAATTTAAATTGAAGATTTCAATTCTAGTTCTCTTTAAATATATTAAAGCTATATAGAAATGCAAATGTTCAAAATTATATGACTTGAATGAAAAATGAATAGAATTTTATCAGCCAATTATGGAGTGAAATTTAATATTTTTTTCTTAAAATTATCTTACGTTTTTTTTTTTTGTTTATATTTTTTACTCATTTTTATTTAAAAAGCAAAAATGCGTGGAATTAAATCGGCACATTGATGTCAATTTTGAATGAAAATCAAATTACAATAAAAACTACAAAAAAAAAAAAAAGGCATTCAACACTTTTAAGAAATAACTCTCATTGCCATAAAATAAAAAAATAACGCGGTATCTAATTTATGAATGGGTAGCATATAAAATAACCAACAATTTATTATTATTATCTATATATATATCTTATAGTAAAAATTTATAGAGAAGTAGAATATATTCGTGTATACTTTAAAAAAAATTTATAATAGGTTGCAATTTTCATATTGTTAAAAAATTAATAAATATATATATATTTCAAATTTTAAACATATACGCACAAATCAATTAATTTTAATAGAAAATTTTTAAAAATTTAATATGTTTCCATACTTGTAATTTAAATAATTTTAAAATTAATCAGTCTTTCTTTTTCAGGTGTGACAGGTATATATTGTATATAAACTATTATTGATTCTAAATTATATTTTTTTATTAGATGTGATCCGAACAGGGTTTGAACCCGACACCCTTCGATTGAAAGCCCTACGTCCCTACCTATACACTGTCCTTACCACTGGTAAACAATTTGTTTTAGAACCACTTTCAAGCGAATCACATGGATCACAATATTTTTTCACGTAACTAACTTTTTTTTAACATTTATAATATGTCAAGATATATTGGCAACTCTCTAAATGTTAATTCTTACATGGAGTATGGAAAAGACAGAGAGCTTAAGTTAATTAGCAAAAGAATCGCAAGCAACATATTTTAAATAATCTTCTTCAATATCTGTTCTATAATTAAAATGAGTATTAAAAATGAATTTAATTTAATTGAGTTCAATAAAAACGAGTCATTAAAATGAGTCAAAGTAAATGCTACTGCTATTAATAATTAATAAAGCTTGTTTTTTAATGCTGTTAAATTCATGAAGCGATTTACTTTAGCACTTGAAACAAAATAGTTGAACAGTAAATTATTTTAAGCGCTTTAGTCAACTGAACTGAAAACAACTGGGGCTAATATAAACGCAAATTTATCAATATCAAAGAAAGTTACCTACCATTTATTAATCCAATAACCGATTTAGTTTGATAAATGCTCCCTTTTAGATCCCTTTACCAATTTAAAGTCTATACATAACGCATATTACTTCTTTAGTTAAAAAAAATTGGGCCTCGGTGGTGTAGACGAATTGAAAATATTTAAATAATCTCATAAATGTCAAAATTTATTATTTTAAAAAATAATGAAAAAGGTACTTAAACCCCATTTATGAATAATACGTAGGTAATTAAAATAATTAAAATTTTATTTTAATAATTTTAAACTTTTAATAAAATAAAATTTACTCAGAAAAATTATTTGATGCAACTGATTTCATGATCCAATTTAATGATTACGCTTGTGAACGTAGGAAATTTTTAATGCATCGAATATATGTTAATAAAATATGATTTTAATTTAAAAAAAAAAGTTAGTGGGAAAAGTAATATCAAAAAACCGCCTTTAACCACCACCTTCGCCCATTTAAAAAGCTGCTTTAAAACTAATTAACATAAAACGAGGGCGATCCTAAATAAGAAACAATTTAAATTGCATATATCAATATGAGTGTAATTGAGTTCAAATATCATATGCATTGATTTTCATTCAAGTTGATAGATATTATGCTATATGTAAATATTTGTACGATATTTTATTTTTTTTATTATTGTAAAATATTTAAGCAACAGAGAACTATCTAAATTAGTTAAAAAACAGATAAAAATTTCAACTCCTCCGTAATTAAGACAATATTACATTGCAATAGTGTATTAAGTTAAAATTTATTTTTTTAAACGGATAAATATGAAAATATTTAAAGCTACATATAGGGTGTTCGAAACTCAAATGTAGCGATAATAATAGAAGTTCATAAGGAAAAAAACATTTTAACGGAATCCAAGACAACCGTCTTCTAACTTTTTATATATTTAACAATATCTTCGCCACTGTACAACATAAAAGATTTGTTTAAGTGTCAGTTGGTAGCTGAGGCTATGCGAGTTTTCATAATAATATCCGAAATTTAAGCCATAGTTGAATATTCAAAAAATATTGACATAACTGTAATTTTTTAACTTAAAACCGTTATTTAGTTTTTTAAGTTTGAATAGATTTGTCAAAAAGTTGATTGAAAGTAGTGTTTAAGAAAGAGGGGAAGTCTATTTCCAAAAAATAATGGTTTAATAAATCATACCAAATTAATTTTTAGAAAATGTTACCAACTATTCAATCAATCTGTCATCTATATGTATAGAGTTGTGTAAATTTATACTCGTTATCGTTGAACATTATATTAAAAAACATATAGAAATATCAAAATAACGATATGTAAATGGAAAAAATTTATCAACCTGTAGGTGGATTGTTAAATAATTTCACTCATATTTTACAATATTATTATTAGATTTGCTTAGACATTTGATTATGTAAATACATATACAGAAAATGCACAATACTTTAACTGGAATACCATTTGAGTTAGTAATATCTAATAAGTTAATAAGTTAATAATGTAATATTTAGTAATATATAATTTTTTTTAAATTATTTTTATATTTGCAAACTTTAATATTTTTTATGTTTTGCATTCGTAATTAAGCTATCCATAACGATTTTTGCGCTTTGCTCTGTGCAATAACCATAGGTCTGACCGGCTTAGTTTGCCTAGTTATACCAGCAGGTTTGGTTGGGATTGACTCTCTTCAGAATCGTAAAGTTATGGCTGATGTAGTTTTCGTCCAATAGATTATTTGCTGCAAAATAGTTTCTTTAAGCGTGTTTCTCAGTTTCTTAAAAAAGTTTCTTAGCAGTTAGTGTGGACCATTGGTTAGTGGAACATTGGCCAGCTGATCATAAAATTAATATTTCACATAAATTTTTGGTTTTATAATGGTTTGATTAATTTTAGGCTTTTTATGCAGGATTATGCAGATCTGATGTATTATCTAGTATAGCACGGCTCAGATAGATATTTTCGATGATGAAATGAAAATTTCATGATAATTATTATTTTTCATTAGTTATAATTAAAATCGATCTTTTATTTTATAAGCAACTATCTGACGGGGCAATAGGCTTGACGATGATAATTAAAAACGTTCCTTTATATCAGTACATTCGTCCCAACGTCCCAACTAATATGTTCTTAAAAAATACAACTATGTATTTAGGGAAATAAGAGTTTTAAATTATAATATGATCGTCTTTAATATAAATAACCAAAGGCTTTCCGAATTTTTTTAAAATTCATACTCTTAAATTTGATTACCCATTTTGAGTCTTTGCTTAAATATCAAGAAACCATATTTACCTGGCGTGACTGGTCCATTTATGACTAACGAAATTTTTTTCTTTTTATTTTAATTTTCTGATTTTTAATTTTATTATCATCTTTCCTTTTTTTTTTTTGTCTTTTTAGACTTTTGTTGACGGCTTTTATTTCATTTTTCTTTTTTTTTTCAATATTTATAATGAAAATTGAAATAGACATTTCATAGGTGTTATTACGTTTATTGAGTTGAATTTATAAAATTTAATTTTAAAAAAGGATTTTACTTCGAAGTATTTATTTTAAAAATGACATTTTAATGCAGTCGGTCGATTGGCTGTCAAATATTGATTTGTTTTAGTTTTTGCTAGTAAATCGATTTTTTTTATTTTTCTTTTCCACTTCCTGAATAAGCCTATTACACATCCATCAATGGTTTATTGATTAATGAGAACAACTGGATGTGAAATTAATTCATAAGAGTTCTCTTGATTCATTTTCTCATCAATCTAATGTCAAAACCAGCTGAGTGAATTAATAAATATAACAAAAAAAATGTATACCAAATTGAATATACGTGTGTGGTAGCTCTTCAACTTATTTATCCATTAATTATTCATTAATGGTCCATTAAATTGATGAAAAAGTTGATGTGGAGAAGAGATCTAAGGAGTATAGGTTATTCACCAAGTTATTTAGGCTAGACTTTAGTTTTGTTAATCACTATATTCACTAAGCCGTTAATTACTTGGCTATAAGTATTGTATATGATTATTAGTACACAAATGCTAAATTTATATATACATAATCGTATGTATATATAATATATATATACATATTTTTTTATAACCTTATTTTGTATTACGATATTAACTTTTACGGTATCCTTGCAATATACAATGTTAGGATATTTGTTTTTATTTTATTAATAATTCTATTTATAAATTTGACCTGACTGAATTTGAATCCGGGGCATTTTATTTTAAAGATCGGCATCCTACGCTATTGGCCAAACAGAAGACCGATTGAATTTTTTTCATTCAATTAGTGGTGATTTAATCGGTAATATGTATTTTTTTGCATTAATTTGTTACTTTTGTGCACACCTTAGATTAGATGTTTGACCACTTATGTCGTTGTATTAATTAAAGATTATCCTATAAGATGCTTTAACAAGTTCCTATTTGATTTTAAATGAACATTATAATAAAAATTAGATTCATATATATATATATACTTAAAGAAAGGTCTCTTAATTATAGTTACTAGTGTTATAATGCATGTGACAGTGCAATGCGGATTATTAAAAAATAAAATTCCAAGCCGATTTATTTGGTGTTTATGTCTTCAAGCAAAGACTTAAAACTTTTGCAAGTGTAATATTAACATTGAGTACATCGTATAGTACAGGGTGGCGCAAATTGACCGATATGGTTTGAATGTTTAATAACTTTTTAAATTTATTTATATTTTTTATTTTTATTTCAGAATTTTGTGAAGAAAATTTGGGGAATTGGAAATGGAGCAATACACAACAGAACAGCGATCAAGAATTACGAAAAGTTATGGAAAATGTACTGGAAAGAGCACGAATGTGCGAAGCCGAAAATGGTCACCACTTGCGGGATATAATTTTTCTACTTAAGCTAAAAATATTCCCCATTAATATACTGTATAACAAAAAAATAATAATAATAATCAACCGTTATATAAAAAAGTTATTAAACATTCAAACCATATCGGTCGTTTTGCGCCACCCTGTATAACTACAAAGTTGGCAATACAACTTTGTTTTACTTTAAAATAATACGCAAGTTAACGCATCGTTTCATATAAAACTAAACCAATTATTTTTATATTTATCTTATTTATTATCAGTTATCCTAAAATAGACAAGAATACAACAATTTTTTTATTTAATAGTTTTTTTTTTTATTATATTTTATTTTTTTTTGTGATCTGATGTCGAGTGCTCTTTATGGTCAAAGGAAGTCTTAAAATTTAATATTATTTTATTATTTTCTTCTTTTGGTTTTTTTTCTTTTTGTCTCATTTTAGGGAAGGTCCAGCTCTTATAACATCAGAATACACTTTATCTACTTATATATGAAGAGAAAAAAGAAGAAAAACGAAATATAAAAAAGTATAATTTAATATCATTGGATTTCAATTTCCATTGACTAAAAAGACAAAAAATATAATATATATATATACATATATGTATATAATATTGAATTCTTAATCCTACGATGAACGAATAAACAAATGAAAGAAAAAAACAAAAAAAAGTCCCAAATGATGTAATAAGGGAAGATCAAAAGAGGAATGAAAGGGGTTCCATAAAAAAAAATATATATATAAAACAAGCTTATTATATGTATAACAATAATGAGATTTATATAAAAAATACATATTAAGTTTTTTTTTTTTTTTTTTTTTTTATTTGGGTGTAAGTCTTCTTCATTCGAGATCGATCTCAAATGTCGACTGAATTGATGTTGGCTGACTTTTATTTTTAAAATACAATAAATCTAGAAGCGTGTTTAACGCTTTTTTTCAATTCTTAATTTTTTAATTTTTTTTTTATAACATCACATATATATATATGTATGTATATATATATGTTATACTTTATTTTCTACTTGTAGGATTTTAATGTGAATTGAATTTTGATCTTCAATTCGAGTTTTATTTAAATGCAAGTGGAATCACTAATGTTTTATAAGATTTATTCATTTTATTTCTTTCTTTTTTTTTTTGTTTTTTTTTTTTTATTTCTGTCTCTGTTTTCTTGTTAACATTATCATCATCTGGTTTTTTTTTTTTAAATTTTCAGTTCGTTTCTTATTTCAACTTATAAATACTATGTATAAACATATTATTATGTATGATCGTAGGTATGTAAATGTGTTTAGTTTTCAAATAGAATAAAAAATAAAAGAAGAAGAGAAATGAGGGTATAACTTACCAGCAGTATAATTTAAATTATTTAATCATAAATAACGTTAATGGGACAGTTTTCCTATATTAGTAATGAACTTTTTTTTGTTTTTTTTTTTATTTTATTTAATACGATCTCAAATAATATAAAATAGAAATAGTATATAATTTAAATTAAAATTATATTTTTTTTATATATTTTTGAATATTTATTATATGTATATATATAATATATAATATAAACAAAAAAAAATAATTTTAGACATGTTTAGAATTGTGTATAATAATATTGAAATATGTATAAAAAAAATTTAAATATTAGATAATAGAAAAACTATAAAAAAAGAACCCTGTGAAGGGCATATTATAGGTATATTGTATGTAATCGTTTTGGTTTAAAAATTATAGAGGGTTTCAGATCATACCACAAGAGAGACAATGGCCACTCTTTATGAACTTTTCGAAGACCGAATAATTTCAATAAATTAGACTTCGCGTGGTCACCTCACACTTGACGAATCCCCAAATTTGTTTTTGTGGGATTCTTAAAGAAACGAATTTAAGTCAACAAAACATTCAGTAACTATATAAAGCAGAATATTCGCACATAAATAGCATAATACAGAATGTCTTAAAAAGATCAATTAACTGCAAACAGGAAAATGGTAGCCATTTTAAGGATGTGACTTTTCATAATTAGCCTTAAAAACAATTAATACTTCCATTTAAAAAACGTTAAAAATAAAAAAAATATAAGCACTTCACCCTTCACCCTGTATTTCAGTATGATTTAATTAGTATTAATCTCAATTAAAAAAATTTTAATTATAATCACAGTAATTTAATAATATAGAAAATTATGCAATCAGTACCTTATTCGAATAATATCAAATCTGGGCCCTATTGCACCAACAACTTGTCACTAATCAAATAACCAAATTATTAGTTTTGTTGTTCCAAAACCATATTTGACAACAAAAGTATGAATTTTGATTAGTAAAAAATACTGAGTTATCAAGAAAATGATTTTTTGATTAGAGATAAGTGCAATAGGGCCTGGGAGTTCCAAGAAACGGGACTTAAAAATTTTCTTCCTTTTTCAATAAATTAAATAAATTTGAAATTTCTGTAATATTAATGGTTCCAAATTTTTTTCACAATTCCTTTAAAATTACTATAGTTTAAGTTACATGTTATTGTAATTAAAAGAGTTTAAATTAAAATTTGATTGTAATTTATTAAGTTCTAATTGACAATTAATTGCTAAATGTGTTGATTAGTTCCAAGTATCAAATCTAAATATGAATAAATTAATCTTTCGATTCTAATAGTGTGAAATTCTAATGTGAAATGAATCATTCTAACAATTAAAATATAATATATCCAAGATTAAATATACCAATTATTCAAATTTACCGTCTGTCTCCCAGACTAAGTTCAAGGATTTGATTTTATGGATTTCATTTAATATTAAATACCTTGTAACATATAACCATTAAAAAATGTAATATTAATTGTACAATGAATTTAATTAAAATAATTAATATGTTGTTCTATTAATTCCTTGATTTGTTATTTGGTTTACTTCTGTTTTACTTCAAACCTATGTATCTCAAACCGTTGTGCCATTATAATTTTTAAGTACCACAAGTAATTAATGTTTTTTTATGTTTAAAAAATTTTTAATGTAATATTTTAAAAGTAAAATTCAGTAAATTTAGAATAATAAAAATCAGTCAAATATCTAAAATTTAATTTTAATCAAGGGTATTTCTTTATTTTAATATAACCTACATCCGAAATATCTGTTATAGAAGTATATTAACTTTAGTACGGTGTTTGAAACAATCAAAAAGAAGCAAGCTTTATTTAAAAAAAATGAGAATGATATCTTGATGAAATTTGTACTGTAGGTTACTAATGATGAAAGTAAGGCAGGGAATGGGCACGATCGTATTCTGCAAGCTTCTGATCAAACCAAAGGCAAACGATTATATCATAGAGCAAAAAAAGGATCTTGGTTTTGGACATTTGGTGAAAGGGTGTTTCTTTCTGCTTTCCTTGTGTTCCTGAAGTTTAGAATAAATGGGAGCGATTGTTCCGAGACTTAAAAGTCCCCCTTGGAAATTAATTAAGATATTAACTTGATATTTGGTACATGATCGTTCTATCCTGTTTGTATTATGTCCATAAGATTTAGGATGAATTGAAATAACAGTTCAAGAACCCCAAACTACCTCCAAAGATTTAAAAGCCATGTCTCCGAAATTAACAAAGATAGAAACCTGAAACTTGGTACAAGCGCGTTCTGCCATGTTTTCTTTGTATCTCTGAAATTTGGAATGGTGGATTTGGTTCCTCCCACGCAAAACTCAATATCTAGAAAGCATATCTTCGACATTAATAAAAATAGAAATATTAAATTTGGTACAAATAGTGTTCTGATCAGTTTCCATAGTGTCCTCAAAATTGGGGATTTATTATATGGTTTTTTGGGTACATCACACACTTTGCAAGCAAATCTTGGATATTAATATAGAAACTTGAAATTTAGTTCAAGTAAGTGCCGTCATTTTTTCATTTTATGTTCTTGAATTTTGAAATGTATCAAAGTGATGGTTTGGATGCCTTTCACCCAATCTTCAGAATTGATAAAGATCGAAAACTGAAATTTAATACAAGGTAGTGGTGAACTATTTGCTTAATGGTTCTAATTTTTTTTTAAGTAAGTTGTTTATAAGGTATAGATTTTTTATTTTTCATCAAAAATTTATTAGAAGATTAAACTCTAAGATGGTGCTGTGAATAAACCCCGCATAGTCCTTCCAATACAATATTTTTCTTTGCTTTATCCACTAAACCTCTATGTGTAGTATGATAATAAGTCATAAGTACTCACAGTGTGAAAACTTAATAGATCTTTCCAAGATTCATAATATCTTATAGATAAATTTAAAATATTTAAATTTCATTAATAAAAAATTCCAATATTATATAATTTTTTAGTATATTATGATGTAATGGAACGAACGCCCTATATTTACTTGCTTATATTAAAATGATTACAAACTTCTGTATTTTGTAATTGTTAATATAGGTACATAAATATAATTTATAAAAAAATTTTATATCACAATGTTATATTATACTTATATTTCAATAATTTTTAATAATTTTAAATATAATCAAACCACATATGCATATGTGTTCACCTTTATGTATATTCATTGAAACATTCATTGAAAAGAATTATAAAAATGTCAATATGTATATATGTATGTACAGTATACATTTGCATGATTATGGAGCATCACTTCCATATTATTTAGAAGATCAGTGCTTTTTGGCTCATTTTTTTTTTTATTTGATATACAAATATTTTAGAGGAAATATTAATTATGCGCAAAACTTTCATCTTCATCAAAATGGAAACATTTGCATGGGATTCTATATATTTGTTTGTTATTTATCATTCTAATTTTCCCCTCCTTTTGACCGGTGATGATTACAATAATTTTTTTTTATTGTTTTCATTTTAAAATAAAAAATTCTTTTTAAATTTTTTGATTTTTTAGAACCTTTTTGAACGTTTTTAAAAACAAAGAGTTAATTCTTCAAATTGAGGAAATTCAAATGAATGGCATAAGAATGAGATTTTAATTAATTTAAGAAAGCGATTTGTATATACATATGTATGTACATATAGTTATAATCTTTACTGTTTTAGATTTAGATAAAACATTAGAAATAGATAAGTATATATTTATATACATATATATAATACATTTGATTATATTTATTGCACATCATATCTCAATATAATTTTGGAAAAAAAAAAAATAATCCAGAAACAACAGCAGCAACCCAAGCAGTGGCAACATTTACAATAAAAAAAAAAAAACAAAAATTAAAATTCTTTTTAACCAAAAAGCGGATGTTAATAGTGGTTCTATTAAATGATTTTATTTTTTTTAATTTTTTTTTTTTGTTTTTTTTTTTACATTTAATGGTGGTAAAAGGAAGTATATCCGGCGAATCATCGTTTCCACAATTGGGCTTCCACATTCTCACTAAAATAATATACGTACATATATACATATATAAAATATGCATTTATATATGATATTAATTTTGTTATGTGAAAAAATATATTAAAAAACACTGTTTTAATACAGTTATAATATAGACAGTGTTTTGTTTTTGGTATTTGTGTTTTTTTTTTGTTTTATTAAAAACTTGATAAAATAAAACCAAAGACAAATTTTTAAATTATTGAACAAAAATTCTGTGTTAATTTTTCTGTTTTTTTTTTATTTAATAATTCACATACTATGTAGTGCTTTTAAGATATTTTGACAGGATATTTTTACATATTTAATTCCACTATATATAATTCATAACGAATAATTAGTCGTTTACAAAAGCGTA
The DNA here is from genome assembly GCA_963082915.1 of Dolichopus griseipennis. Classification (NCBI taxonomy): domain Eukaryota; kingdom Metazoa; phylum Arthropoda; class Insecta; order Diptera; family Dolichopodidae; genus Dolichopus; species Dolichopus griseipennis. The sequence continues at coordinate 14,687,717 of OY720443.1, read as the reverse complement.
AGCGTATGAAAAAAGTTTTTGCCTAAACGGTGGTTAGAGTGCTGACCTTTTATCACGAAAAGACCTGGGTTCGAATCCCAGTGAAAGTGAAAAAACTTTTCTTGATTTCGACTCGACTCAGCTATCATTCGCCATTGGATTCAAATTAATGGCTTAATCAATAATTAATAATTATATGTCTTTAATAAAAAAAACATTAATATAACAATATAAACAAATACAAAATGTAAACAAATAATTTAATTGAATAATATAACTCACAGATATAGAATATCACATAACTCAAATACAAAATATTACAATGTAAACCAAAATAAAATTGTATCTATTGTAAATCTAAGACGTTTCTTAGTGTTATAAGGCCTTTGTACTATCTCACGTTTAAATTGTATGTGGAATTCATTAAGATCAATTTTAATAACACGAATATAATATGACCCCCTATTCATAGATGTACCTATGGTATAGACAGGCTTATTAGCCAAATAGTTGAACAGTTAGCGCTTAAAAAAAATAAAAAATTTTAATTAATTAAAAAAATTATAACACCAATACATATATCTACTATCAAATGGAAAGATTATGATTAATAATAATTATGAATACACAAATGATAAATTTTGAGCGCCATCTATTATTTTACACAAAATATAATTTTTTAAAATCTTATTTCTATATTACGACATTATTTTAAAACTTTTATGATATTATTATTTATCAGATATGATCTGGCCGGGGTTTGAAAGCGGGACCTTCCACTGTCATCATAAACACAACGCCATTAGTCAGGACTTTTTCTGAAATATTCTTTAAGTAAGAGTCTCAAGTGGTGTAGTGTATATGTAGTGTATATACGATAGAATAATTCGTTTTTAATCACAAGACTTTTTTAGAAACAAGATTACTGGAACAGCAATTTTTCAATACAAACGTCCTTGCCCTCTTCCATACCAAATATGTATTGTAAAATATAAAATATAGTATTATATATTTTATAAAATACATACATAATGTAAACAAAATAAATTATATTAATGAAATAAATCATAAATCTAATTCGAACTAATCAAATTCAAAAGGTTTTTTATAAATGAAAAATGGTTATATTAATCATTACTATACCTAATACTCCAGGACATTTCTTTAATCATATAGTACATCGTAATTCGAAAAGTTATTTTTTGACATAAATAATTTCAAAAATTTTCATAAAAAAATATTGACTTTTTACATCATATATGATATAATTCTAGTCTACGATGTTTAAGCATACTAAGAGGAGAAATACATAATTAAAAAGTGAAAGAGAAAAATTGACAATATTATTCTATTAAATCTTTACATTTTTTAAAATTGCTAAAACATCTTAAGATAAACGTTCTAAGGGTTACTAAAATCTGGATCCTATTTCAGCCATAATTTATAACTCAAATGTTTATAATTAAGTAATAATTTTTTTGATAAGTTTTTCTTGAATCGAAATAATATTCAATAAATTATTATTAGTAAAAAAAGTCTCACTTATTAAAAAATTATAATTTGATTAGTATCAAGTGATTAGTGCAATAGGGCCCATGGGTTTCGATGAGACTCTCTAACCAAATTGTAATAACAATTTACAATTCATATAAATAACAATTTGGTAAATGAAATTGCAAAGTTTCAGAGGTTTTAAATCTATAATAATCTAATTAATCATCAATAATAAAATTTTAAGCCTCTTTAGATTAACAAATATCTATAACCAATTTTAAATAGCCTTACTTTAAATTTTATGTTTTCTGTATTTACATTTTTTGTTTTTATAATTTTTTTATTTCAGTACTTTTATAATAATAAAAAAAACAATTTTAATTAATATCTGCTCCTTTTTTAAAACAAAATATATTTATGCAATCTGAAATCAATAATCATCAACCACATTTTGTATTTTGTAAATTTTTTTATAGATTAATTTGACTGACGAATACTGTCTAACTAAGTGCCCTATTATATATAAAATAATTCATATGCGTGTTAACCAAAACCGACATGAAATTTTTATTTTATCCAACACAATAAACTATATTTCATATTTAAGGACGTATCAATTTACATAATCAATATCAATATTTAAATTTTGTATAGGCCAAATAATACAATATTGGCCAAAATATATTGCATAGTCTCATATTTGTTTAAAAAATAAAATTGGTATATGACATTTGTTATCGAAAAATATCGTATGTCAAAAAAAAATACTCAAGCAGTTTTTTTAAAATTCGAGGTCACCAGTTTTTGACTTTAACTTCGATTTGCATTCATTTTACGAGTACTTGTAACAAAAATAATGTTGGCCAACTGCCAATTCAAGCACTGCAGCAGCTAAATATTCAATTCCGTTTGAGCGCCGAATTTGTAGTAGTGGAACGCTTTTTATTTAATGATTACTTAAATTATTTTTATTCCAATAATCTCCATTTCTTTTCAATTTAAAATTAAGAGTTTAATTTAATTGAATTTAGTTTGATGCATCAACATCTAAGCTCAACGACTAAACTGAACTTTTTACAAGAAAGAGAAGAACGAATGCCTGACGCGAAGATAGAAAAGAACTTCTATAACTCCTACCAGAAGAGAAGCCTCATTTTAGGGCGAAAAAGACTATCACTCTTGTCTTATCTTGTCTTGAATGATTAATAGAAGAAACAAGAGAAATATTATGAATGTTATTAATTAATTAATTTAATTAATATTTAATTAATATTTAATTATTATTAATTAATATTAATTAATCGATTAGTTTTAGTACTCGTTGAATAAAGCAAGAAAGTCAATTGATTATTCAAACTCCTTTAAATGCAAACCTTTAAGGAAGTCCAAATTACTTAAATTGAATCTAATTGATTGTTCTCAATTTTCATTTATTTTCATTTATTTATTTAATACTTATTTAACATTCAATTTAACAGAGCACTAGAAAAGAGAACTGTACTGAAAAAAACCTGCAATCATAATTAACTTAAAACTGTCAGCAATGACAGCAATTAAGAAAAAAACCAAATTTATAAAATAAATTTTAATTAAAAGTTTGCAACTTTTTGACCAATACTGTACATAATATATATTATAAACCACATGTACAAAACACTGCATATTTTTTTTTTATATCCCTATATAAAAATTTGGTTTTACTTTAAAGTAAAGTGCATGGTTCCCACGATCATTGATCTTAATAAACGTACTTAACACTACTACATCACTGTACAATTACCATTCTATAATGTATATGTACGTATGTATATGATCTCTTGATTATGATGATTATGATTTTGATATAGACCTTAAAAAAATTTTTAAAAGGAAAGAGGAAAAGGAAAGACAATAAAAGGAAAAAATATAATATGGGTACATATGGATGTATCAACATATATAAAAATTCCCTTATTGTGTATTCCTTAAGGGTATTTGGAACTAAAAAGAAAAAAAAAAAAAACTTTAATATCAATACGGATGCACATTTTTTAATATAACATCCGTAAATTTTTTGGTTAAAATTTTGTTTGTTTTAATTTGTTGTTGTTGTTGTTGTTGTTTTTTCAAATAGTATAGGATCATTTTAACCAAATAATATAATTTTCATCAACATCATTGTCGTTATTATTTAAAACTTCATCCTGTCTCGTCTCTGTTACTATATACATACATACATACATACTTGTTTTACTGCGTGTATTAAATTTGAAAATTTGATATAAATTTTAATATGCATTCAAATTTGAATACCACCACTGTTTTATATTAACCACTACCTTATATTATAAGGAGAATATATATATATATATATATTTTTGTTAAGGGTATAAAATAACGCCCTCTTCCGTTAATTTTATTTTTTTTATTATTTTTTTTTTTCAAATATAATTTTTAAGTTTATTTTTTATTAAAATTTTGATATATTATATTGTATATTCATTTCAATTTAAATATTATATTAAGCATGTATGTGTGTTTTTTTTTTTATTTTATATATACATATATACAATATAAATTTATTTAATAAAAATTCAATTTGCCTATCTTGTACCCACTTAATATTGCTTTCGGCAAAAAGATATTTCCTCTCCTCTTTAATTGTTCAAAAATTATAATAAAAAAAAAAAAACTAAAAATAAAAATAATAAAAACAACAACAACAAAAAATCTGTTTTTATTTTAAGGAAGTTAACATTTTTTTTTTTTCTTACTAAACATTTTCTTATTCATTCTTCCTCGTAATTTTTAAATTTTATATGAAGAAGAGATTCAGGTCTATTGGACAAATATGCCGACAACAATGCAGACAACAGCTAAAAAAGAAAATTAATAAACAAAACACAAAATCAAAAGTAACACAAGAAGTCCTTTCTGTATTATATGTTTGTTTAAAAATAACCCATACCTATATAGTCTATGTATGTATGTATATGCTGTCTCTGCCTACTGTTATGTGCGTCATTTAAGTGCATTTTTAAAATCTTTATGCGAATTTATTTTATAGTTAAGTTTAAGTATACGGAAATTAAATGGTAGCTAACATGAAACACTTTTATGCCTATATGATGTATGTGTATAATATACGAAACGAAATACTCGTAAAAATGCCATCGGAGATTCCTTTTCATAGATAACATGAATATAAAAAAAAAACTAAACGAACGAAAATTGAATTATAATGTATATTTGGAATTCATAATTTTTTTTTTTATTTTTATTTTAAAGCATTCCTTTCCTTTTTACCAAAAAATAAAAAAAATATATTTATTTTGATTATGAACACCTGTTGTATGTAACTAACATTAATGTTGTATGTATATAATAATGTAGGCAATATATGATTTAATATGTGTATATATGTGTGATGTAAAAAATATATGAAATTTTTACAAATAAAAAAACATTATAATAAGGATTTAAAAATTTAGTACTGACGTATGACAGTTCAGTTGTCAATTTAAATTGTATTTGGAATTCCTTAAGATCAATTCTAATAAACCGATTATAATACGACCCCTGTTCCAACATGAACCTATGGTATAAAGAGGCTTATTAGCCTAACAGTTGAACAGTTAGAGCTTTAAAAAAAAAATTTAACTTGAGTTAGTTTGAAGTTTATGCTTGACATTTGTTATTTGTTATAAAATTGTAAAATACGTAGTACATATACTCTCATTTCTTAATTTATTAATATTTTGATTCTAATGTTATGATTGATGTAATATTGTTATACCCGTAACATAATTCTCTGCTTAATAAAGCTGGAATCAAACAATTTCAGATGTACGAAAGAAATTTAGTATATTGGGGCGGTGTAGCGTGACCAAAGTTGGTACAAAATATGATGAGTGCTTGTGCAACAGAATTCGAGTAGCTTTAATACAACTTCTTTTTTAATATGAGCATAATTTAATATCTAGTAAAGCTGAGTATCTGAAATTTTACAGAAAAGCAGTTCAGTTAAACGTCAAATACATGTATAAAATTAAATTGATTTAGTAAAAGAGGTTCAAACAGCATGTCGTCCTCTTTATATTTGCTTTTATGTTTAATAGATGATTCTAACAAGTTTTGTGTTTGACATTTTGACAAAAGGATAATATTATATTTACATTGTGTTCATGCGTGTATCCTAGAATTAATACAGTTTTGTCTATATTCTTCCTTATTTTTTTTTATTTTGCAGAATTACGAGCAAAGTTTAATGATTCTTCACATCTCTGCCACAATTCGTTGTTCTCTTCTTAGTCAGAATAAATTTCTTGTAATTCAGTGCAATATACATATATTAATAAAATAAAAAATTCCAAATGAATTTTTGTATCCTTGACTCCTAAAAGAAATTTTAAAAAACCCTTAATTTCATCATAGAACCATTTCTCAATTTCAAAATATTCGATGCATTTTGCTTTAATTCTTTTTTAATTCTTGAATCAACTTGCAGATTTTGTTTTTAAACTTTAAATATTCCTATGTTTAGTATAAATTTTATCATAAAAAAAATTTAGCTTCACTTTTTTTTTTAAATACTAATATAATGTTTTCAATTATTTATATCTTTTAGAATTGGTTTACATTTTAGCCAATTATGCTAACAACTTTAACAATTTGTTGTTGCTTCACAGATTGAAAAAAATTCAGGCTAAATAGCCCTATATAAAATATAAAAAAAAAACATTAAAAACTACATTAAGTAAAATAAAATTAGCCCCATAAACATAATATTATATAATATATCTACAGTTTTTCATTTATATGTTTAAATATATATAAAAATATATATACATACAGATAAAATAATTTGTAGATTTTCTTATTTTTATTATTATGATAATAAAAATTCATCGAGATAGACTATAGAGAGAGAGACAACAAAACGCAAGGTTATTTAAATTGTGTGCTCCCACTTTTTATTTGTTATATTACGGTAGCTATTATTTAATGTTTTGATAAAAAAATTTTTGGACATAAGTACTTAGGTTTACTCCGTTTCTAAGTACTCACATTTAAATACATATTGCTACATAATTTCTATTTCAAATAACGGCTTGTTATTGAATTTTTATATTATTTTGCTTTTAATTAGTTGTTTACTAAACTTTGCTACTGCTACCTTTTCTAAGTTGTTTTATTATGGGTAATGCAATTGGAATTGCACATTTATTTGGCATTGTGGACTAAAATAATGAAAATAAAATGAAAATATCCGCTAACTAGATCGAACAGCAAATCTATATTACCTATATTAAATATTAAAATTTTATAGCACGGAATAAATAGTATAACACATTTTCCTGAAATTATAGTAATATAAAGCTTTACATGATAAAATATGCAATTTAAAATATGGAATGTAAAATCAACATTTATATGAGGTTTTGTAAAAGCTCCAGTTGCCGAACACGTAACAACAACATTTGAAGGGGAAAAATATTAAATTATTATTATAGAAGAAAAAATATGGGAATATGGTTTCTTATGCCAAATGGGAAACTTCGTTTCTTAGCATTGAAATTAGCTTAAATACCATTCATGTATTTAGATATGTGCTTTGCAAGATATATGAGAACAAAACATAAAAATAAAATATGAAAATTTTTGATCTATTTATTACAACTCACAGATGATCTTTACAACTTTTTATATAAAGGCATTTGGTATATTAAAATTTATTTGGAGCTATATTTTAGTCAGTATAACATATTATAACATACTTAAGAGTCCAATAGTGTTAGATAAACGAAACTCCAAACTGACACTGACATTATTTTTAAGTTTTTTTAATTAAAAAAAAAAATAGAATGCTGACGTTGACATTTAATCATGTCTTAATGCATTCACCAAAAAATTATATTTATATTTCTAAAGGTGGCAATTTTTTAAATATTAAATATATTCAATAACACTTAACTTAAAAAATAAATATTATTTCTTAAGATTTTAAAATGGCAAAAGATGTAAAAGAATTTGGTAACACTTTACATTCACCAAATGACAATAGAATTACTACATTTCTCTGACAAAATATTTATATAAAATTCTTTGTATCAAAATTCCCAACCATGTAATAAAATTATTGTTATTTTAATTTGGTCATTTTATGAATATATATATACAATATTTAAATTTTATAGTACAAAATCTACATACTTATACGGTAATGTATATTGGGATTTTTGTATATTAAAAAAAATAATACTCTGTTATATGACTTGATAATTTAATAATTTTTTTTTTATTTTTTTTTTAACTTGAGTGCATGGATACAAAATCCGAAAAAATAATCAAAAAAAAAAAAGAAAAACAAAAAAAAAATGAATTAGTGGAAATTAGTGGAACACAAGTAATGTATATATAAAAAAAAAAAATGTCATTTCATTCATATTATATTTATATGGACTTGTAATTTTGTCCAAACACTTTAAAATTCTCAAATTTTATGTTTTTGTTTAATTTTATTCACTCTGTATTCATTATACCCGCATGACTATATAGTCAAAGGGTATAATAAATTTGCCATTACGTTTGTGACGCAGAGAAGGAGGGGGGGTAGGTATAGACTCAAGTGTATGGATCGGATCAGAATCGAAAAATAAATCGATTTAACGATGTATGTCCGTCCGTCCGTCATCACGATAACTCAAAAAATAAAGGAGCTAGGATTATGAAATTTTCACAAATTCGTTTTTATGCAAAACCGGAACCGCTATTTAAATCCAGCCATTTTGGTCCATGGGTTCGGGTAGCTGCCATACAACTTCTTTTTATATATGAGTATTTTTCTGTACCTATTGCAGCTGCGTGTCTGAAATTTTGCCAAAAGTAGTTTAGTGCAATGGCCAAAGTTACTGCAAAGTTTGGTTGGTCTACGGCTGAGGGTTCGAGTAGCTGCCATATAACTCCTTCTTTTATATAAGCATTACTCTACACCTAATAAAGCTAAATATTTTAAATTTTGCCAAAAATAAATAACCGCAAGATATAATGTATATGTTACGGTCATGCGGGTATCCCAGAGTTGACACTGTCACTCTTCCTCGTTTTACTATAAAATTTTTTGTACATATGCATATAGTACGTACATATCGTTTAACGTTTTCTTTTATAATATTTTAACGTACGTAATCTAAAAAGTAAGTATATTTTGTTAAGTATGTTTGTTTGTATAATATTTCATTTTTTTTTTGATTCAATTCTATCGTTCGCTATTTATGCGCTATTTTAGCTGGCTCTGATACAATTTTTTTATTTTTATTTTTTTTTCATTTGTTGCTTTCTATAATATTATTATTATTTTGTTTTTTTTTTTTTGTATATATTAAATACAATATTTTCTATCACCAATGTTTACGACAACTGGAATATAAAACAGACTTCCTGACATTTTTCGATTAGGTACTTCCTGTTTTTCAATTATTACAGCAAAAAAAAAAAAAAAAAAAAATTTTTTAAAATTTAAAAATTAAAAAGAAATAATAATAAAATAAAACAAGAACAATAAAATAGCATTTGTTTTCTATGTATGTACTGTGGTTTTCAGATGGTTGGTAACACAGGAGGTGAAATGAAGATTATTTTTATGATGTATTCTAAAGTACATCTAAAATTTAGATATATGTTAGTTATTAAGAAAACTGGACTGAATTTTTTTTTTTTTTTTTTTTTTATAAAACTGCACTTTTGTATCTTTCTGATAATGATCATATGTATATATATTTAATAATTGAGCTAATTTAAATATTTTACAATGTGATTTTTATATAAATGAATGATGATGTTGATTTTGATCGAGGTAAAAAAAAAAGCAAAATTTTACAAAATAAAATTCGGGTGCATATTTTAATATGTATATGTGCAGAATTATGAAATATTTTAAAATATTTCATGAAATATTAACAAATAAATGATTTAATTAGGCTCAGTATTTTTTGAAGATACATACTTGATTTAAAAGTTAAGCTTGTTCTTAGGTTTTATGTGAGCTTCAGTGGTGGAAATTTTGCACACTTATTCAATATTTGAGTATAAAGTAATTACGAGACTCAAAAATAAAGGCTCAGTCTTTTTAAAAAAAATTTATTTTTTAAATGCAATTTAAAAGAGAAAACTCAGGGTGCTTTAATGAAAAGTCGAATTTTTATTAGTCAATGCATAAAACTGAGTTTAAACTCAAATCTTTGCACTTGTTAAAGAAAAGCTCATTTTAATCTATAACTTTACTTGCAAAATTGGATTAAGAATCAGTTCATACTTAAAAATTGAGATTTGAGTTAATTGAGCTCTGTTTTATTCATTTGACCTTAAGACTTAAATTTTTTAATATTTGCATGTATTTCTTCCACTAACAAGTTTAGCCTCATTTACCAAACTTTTCTAGAAAATTTAAAAGATTCCATATGATTATTAGATTTCCCAACTGAGTTCAATTTGCCTTCAGTAATTCTTTAAGAGTTTTTTAGCATTAAATATAACCTTAGAGTATATTGATCTTTCGTAACCTTTCTCAACATTTAGATTCCTTAATTATTCCCAGAATGAGTAATGATTTCTAGAGTTCAAAAATTTAATTAAGGGCCATTGAAAATATTCAAAGATATCGATGTATCTCATCTGTGTACAGCTTTGGAACTGTTTTTTTTTTTTTATGCCTAATTTTAATATATTTTAAAATATTATCTAATATTGTTAACAAAAATTTTTTTTTTTAATTTTATTATTACAAATAGATGTAAATTTTTTTAAATATTAATAATATTATTACTTAAATGTGTACACGTACTACTTAATAATTTTCATATTTAATTTCCGGGAAATATATTAAAATTAATAAATAAAAATTTAAAAATAAACGAATAGAAATGAATTAATTTATTCTAAATATTCAAATATAATTGAATTAAATGTATGAATGCAATACTAAAAAAATAAAATAATAAATTTCATAAATTTATAAAATTTTTAAAATAATGTTTAAATGAGAATAAAAATTTTGTTTATTTCTTTTTAAATATAGAAAATTGAGAAAGTAAAATACGTGCATTTTGAAACGTGTATAATATGAAATGAGAAATTAAAATTATTATGAGTATGTTTATTAAAATTCAATATAAAATAAAAAAATTTTATTAACGAAATTAAAACATTAAAGACGTTAAATTAAAAAAGCACTCATATTTTATTACTAAATATATAATTTTTATGTTAATAATAATATTTTATCCTAGACTTTCATCTTTATTTAAATTGTTCAGTTTTACAATATTATTATTATAATAATTTTGGTAAAAATTTGGGGTACTAAAACAAAACCAAACAGACTCAAAAAATTTTTTAATATAAAACTTACACTAACTTAATCTAATTTAAAATACTTAACCTAGTTAAAACAATTTGTATAAGCTACTCAGTGCAAATTAAAGGTGTTTTCCAACCACCAATAATCTCTTTTTAATAATTTATCCATGTACGGAATAGACACACTGTATTTCAGATTTTCTCCATTTATATTGCTTGGGTTATATTCTATGACTTCACATGTAGCCCGTCTGTTATAGTGATATAGCAGGTGGACATGATTATGGTCTTGAATATATCTATTTATATCCAAAAATATGAAATGCTCAGGGCCTATAAAGCCTTTGAGCAAAGTCCTTTTAATGTACTTCTCATTGTAGGTAAAATATGTGTAATATCAAACCATTTTCTGGTCTGTTTTGTGCTCTATCAAAATGATTTCTAATCAATTTTATTATAAAATTGTCTATTCTTATGATTTTTGCTTCCTTGTACAAGTATTTATTAGAGTAAAAAAAGTAATGCTTGCTTTACTCGATCGAAGGACTTTCAAAATATTATTACTATAAATTGCATACTTCTTGGCTATGTCATAAAAAACATGTCAATTATTATAAATAATTTAATAAAGGTTTTATTTTTTTTTTTCAATAAGGAATATTGTTTCATATTTTTTTATTAATTACTAAAATTAAAATTTAATAATCACTTTAAGAAAATTATGACTTTGACAAATAAGTTTAACGTTTCAAACTTTTTCTTTAACACCTGACAACTGTATATGACAATTTAGATTAATAATTTGAAATTTTTTTTTGTTTATTTATTTGTTTTGACTTTAAATTTATTTTCATTCGTTAATTTTTTTGTGTATTTTGCGTAAAGGGCTATTGAACTGCGTCTGAAGCGTGACGACCAGCAGCTGTAGGTCTAGAACACATTTTTTTTTTTTTTAAATAAATCAAACATATTTTAAAATTTATTTGCAAAATTATATTATATTTAAATATGTAAATATTATATAATTGTAATATTTACATCTTTATGTACACATATTTATATATGTGTCGTATTTATTTTCGAAAAAAAGACGTGTGTGACGTATACTATACGTACAAATGTCGTTTTCTAATAGAATTAAAAATGCACACCTATTTTCAGAACATAAATGGAATAGAAAAGTGCAATGTTTTTTTAATACGTGTTTTCGATTTTTTTTTTTTCGGAAATATTCGGTTAATAATCAAAATAAATACTTCTTTTTTTTTTTTTTAATTTTGTTTTATGATGGGGTAATCCTGGTACGCAGAATGTCATAAGTTTTAGAATTACCTAAATTCATTGATTATGTTTAAATGTCTGCTAATATAGTCATTTAATTACCGTTGCATTAATCGAGGAATACTTTTTAATTGAATTATTTTACGTGATAAGTAACGCATTGGTTCTCAGACTTCAAGTTTAAGGGAGTATCGGATGATTTGAGGATGATAATATTTATTGTCGTTATTTATATTTTATTTAGATGACTAAATAAAGCTCTAAGAATTTCTCTAATAGATTTCAAATTTTTTAGATATTTTATCCTATTGGTTATACTTTTAAGCTAAAGCAAACTTATAAATATGTAATTCATTTATTTTTAATTAGTCCCTTGCCGCGTGAAATGAGACTGAAGCGTACATTTTATTTCAAGTGTTGCAGATATATACTAAATATTTATTAATTTTATAAGTAATATTATTGATTTTGTTAATATCATATATATTTTATATTTTACTATAGATATTTGGTCGCCAAAGTGATTTTTCATGAATTTTTCTTGAATTAAGTATATAATGCGGAAATTGATCTCGCACTCACTCGGTTAATAAGCCCCATATGTAGTATTCTATTAGACAAACCATATTTTGCACTACAGTTCTTACCGTCCTTACTAAAAAGGAGCAGATTATATCATCAATAAAATTTAAATTAATAAAAACATCATTACAGTTAACAGAAAAATATTTATTTTGATACTCCCATTTCTCGTTTCTGTTGTTTTTTTTTTCTATAAACTAGATTAAGTAAATTAAGATTGGCCTTCATTTTTCATGCATGGAACTAACTGCATTCTTATAAAAAAATTGAATTTTGAAAATGATGACACTTTTTTTTTTCAAACTGAAACAGAAACAAAATAATAAAAATAAGAACGAAAATACCTATGTAAACGTGAGGCTGCGTTTTATTTTTTTTGCAGTTACATGTAGTTTTCGAAAATTATACGAGAAGTCAAAAAATAAAAATAGAGGGAATATAAACAAAAAGAAATTATATGAAAAATATTAAAAAAATTTTATTTTTTTTTTTTACTAAAATTATAAACAAAAAAATTTGTTTATATTTGTGAACTCGTCGTTCTATATTTACTTTCAATTTTTTTTTTTTTAATTTTTATTTTGCCTTTTAAAAATTTAAGCAAAAAAATTATAATTTGTAAATATTCGCGAAGAGGAAGGTGCTTTCTATTAATTTGTTTTAAAGATGAAAAAAAAATAAAAAAAAAATTATTATTAACGTAAATACAATATGCACACTCGTATATTTACTATTTACGTTATTAAAAACTGAAATTTAGTTTTGTACTGTATATTTTTGTACGAAAATATTAATAATATTAAATTTAAAATTAAAAATGTATTTAGAAATAGAACAGAAATGAAAAACAAATTAATTTTTTGATTTATTTAGATTATAAGTCTATAAATTGAAAATATTGCTAAAATTTTTATTCTAAAAACTCGTTTTTTCTTACATATATAAAAATATTAATTTTTTTTTGATTTAAGTATTTTATATATAATTATATATATTGCAATTTTTCAAAAAGAAATTTTGAAATATTGGAATCAGGTTGTCATATTTTTTCCTATTCTATTATTATGATGAATTTTAATAGATCATATTTTGTTATACATATATAACTTAAATAAATTTTGTTATACATATATAGGTAAAGTTATACATATATAACTTTAACATAACTATAATATTAACCTCCAAATGAACAGGCTAAAATCTAGTAAAACCTTCGGATGAAGAGTCTAAAAACCCAATGACGAATGGTAGCTGAGTCGAGTCGAAAACCAGAAATATTTTTTCACTTTTACTGGGACTCGAACCCGGGGCTTGTGCATGAAAGGTCGGCACTCTAATCACTGTACCATCCAGCCTTTTGATATCATTTTAAAAAAAATATGGTATATAACTATGTCAGCATTAATTTCAGAGCATTTGAGACACTGTTTTAGTACTTTTACAGCACATTTGAGTGGGTTTTATGTCGCTGAAGCGCACCACTTTCGAGTTCTCCGTACCCTAAATTCGGCAGTTCTGTTTATTGACATGTCCATTGAAATGAAAATGTGCATCTTTGCTCATAATGAGATTGTTCAAAAAGTTGACATTTTCTGTCGCAAGCTAAATTCAATAATTTTTACACGTTCTTGAAAAGTGTATAATGGCATATTATAAAATTTAAAAAAATTTTTATTACTTATCTGGAAATAAAATTAAATAAAAAATAATGAGAATTTCAAAACAGTCAGTTTAAAAAATAAAAACCGAGTTATTTAGTAGTACTCGACTGCACCATCATGTAAATTTCACTCACTCAATTTAACCATCAATAAATTTCACTCCACCCTATATATATTAAAAATATTGGAAAAGTAAAAAAATAAAATGAGAATTAAAAGCTTATCAAATTATTTTAACATAATTCAATAAATTTAGATTGTACGTTTTTTTTATTTTGGAGTCATCCTTTATATTTATTTAAAGTCATCATTTTTCGTAAATCGAAGTTATTTAATTTAGATTTATTATCTACCTACTTTCTTTAATGGTATTAAACTTTTAAGGTAATTTTTATTTCATTGTGATACTTACAGTATTTTAATTAAACTAACAATAATAAATTGAAATTAAAACTTATACATATTGCAATTTTGAGCATAATTCGGATTATAGAATCTCTAAGCTGCAATCAATTCGGATTGTAGAATAGTTAGTGCTTTGTAAACTGTCATTCGATTTATAAGGGTTTCGGATTACCGAAATATTACTGTATATGTGATATTAGACATTTATGTATCTGTGAGTTATATTTTAAATTCAATTATTTTGTATCATGATGTTTTATCACAGATTTCTGCGTTTATTAAGATTATATTTATAGACCTAAACATATAGAAATAAGCAAAAACAAATCTCAATTCAAAGAATAAAAATGGGAGATTAAAAAAAATTACATTACAAACTATTCCATTTATTCAAATAATATTCCAAAAATTACAATTAATTAATTATGTTAATATAATATTAATTTTCATAATTTTCATTATTTATTATTAAAATTTATAATATGTTAAAATGTTATATTTACACATATCTACTGCTTTTTTATTTTTATTAAAAATTTTTTGTATATATGCAATGCTAAAAAAATGATTCAAAAAAATTCAAGAAGCGATTAGCATAATTCTCTTTCAAATGCACATCATTATATTACATAGAAATTTATAAAATAATAAATAAATTTTTTTTTTTTTATATACAACCTAACCTACATATATAAAAAAACGTATGCAAGTAGTTTATATACATAGGTATGTCTGTTTTCTTTTATAATAAATATATAAACTATTCAATCATTATTCTACAAAACGCTTCAATTAAGAAGCATTTAATTTTTGTACTGATTTTTGCCAATTTACAACGCGTACTTTTAAAATTTTAAAAAGTCAAACAATACAAAATATGAGTATAAATTTTATCATCATCATAATCAATATCATCATTATTATCATTAAAAACTAAAAACAACAACAACAAAATCATCGCAGTGGTAGCAATAGCGATAGTAGCAGCTTGCGGTAATGATATTTGATTAACATTTATGAATGATTACTTAATATCTGTTTCGTATGCTAATGTAAATGCATGTACGAATGTATATGTAAGTGCTTTAAAGAAAATAAATACGTACACACGTTTTATTTTCAAAAAATCAAAAAAAAAAAATTATTATATAAAAAAACGGGATATAGAAAAAAAAACCAATTTCATTGCATTGCAGTACGAGTATAAACATTCAACTACTGACTTAAAAAGGAGAGAAAAATCAAAACAAAATAAAGAATATTTAGATTTTTTAAAAAAAAATATATGTAATGAAAAATTAAATAATATGGAATATGCATACAGAGTAGCTTGTTATTCCCAACGTGCGTTCAAGGACATCTCACACTTAGGAAAAAGCTGGATGTTCGTGTCGTATACGTACTAAATTTTAAATATAAAGTATAACGGGATTATCTCATATAGCTTGTTGTTAAGGTAAGGGTTGTTTTCACAGCCCTTTTGCACTAACTCGTTATTCGAATAAATGATTTTGTTGCACCAATCATTGATAACAATCCAATGCAATTTGAATCAGTTGCAACACTGACTTATAAAAACAGAATTATTACTCGATTATGTGATTATTTTTAAATAATCTACGGACAAATGCATTTGAAACACGTACTACTGAGATATGTAATCCATATGCACATTTACATAGATTGAGTTCTTCTTATAAGAGTGGGGTTGATTTAATTGAAGCGGACGATAAAAGAAGATGTGTCTTAGTTGCGACTTTATATTGTTATTTGTCAAATGATTCTTCGGAATGGTTAGAGTTTTTGGTCTTAAAACCATTGACTCTTGCTGAGTCATAGGTTCCCATAGACGAATTGGAGAGTATAGCTCCACCACTTCTCAAACTCGTCTTTGAGAAATAGTATATGTATTGCCACTACTCTAAATCAAATTTTGTAATCTATTAATTACTCTGTAATATGAATAAACTCTATTTGTAAACAAAATGTTTTTTTTTTCCAAACATAGGTACAATTTTTTATACCTATTCTATTTTTTTTTTTTGTTTACGATATATTCCTATACTTTTTTTTTATATTTTTATTTTTCTTTTCTTATTTTTAGTTTTCCAGTATATGCTATTAAAAAACACACAATTCTAGCATAAAATGATTTTTTTTTTTTTTTTTTACTTTAACGCATCCGGTAATTACGCGTCGCGCTGATTAAAATGCGTTGAGTTTACTTTAGTGTAGAATGGAACATAGAAAAAATTGAAAAAAAAAAACAAAAAATAGAATTGGAAAAAAAAAAATTAATAATATGAAGAAAATAGGTTTTGAAAAATTATTGTGAGTCTTAGAATGCATATATGTGTATATATTCATATGTATATGTATAAACACATGTTATATACATATATTGTACTTCATCAAGAAGTTTTCCATGCAACCTTAAATGTGTCCATAATCATTAACTGACTTTTGATATTATATACATATATATATATATATATGTATATATATATATTTTTTTTTTATAAATATGTACTTTTTTTTGGTGTATACTATCTACAGTACACATATATAATATCAATAGATGTATAGGTAGATATTATTGAAAATATTCAATATTTCAATCAAATTTCAATATTGAAACGTATGTTTTGGAGTCATTTTTGCTATTTACCATTGCATCAAAAGTGACACTATGTAACTTAGACGTTTCAAAGATCAATTAGAGTTGCATTAAACTATTAATCGATTATACTAATACATTTACAGAAATAACCTAATGTCATATTTAAATTGTCACTTCTATCTTCTATCAATCGTTTTTTTTTCAATAATAATTTTCAAACAAAAATATCAACTTAATAAATGTATTTGTATCTATAGATATGTTTTAATATAAATTTAATACATATTTTTAGCCTACATTTATGATCGTACGTATAACGTACGTAACTACACAAAATTTTATTATTTTTTTTTTTTTATTTTTAAATTATTATTATTGTTACATTTCTACATTTTATGTATTTCTAGTTGTTGCTCTATTCTATTCTATGTAATATTATGTACTTATATAATATATTAAAAGAGCAACATATTAAAAAATTTATATGTAAGTAATGTATGTACACAAAATTTATAGTTGAAAAAAAAGAAATTAAATGCATCGTATTCGTATTTTAAGAAGTAAAGAAAAAATAAACAAATATAAAATATAGAGTTGAAGTAAAAGAACTATAAAGAGATAAATTAACATAATATGGTAAAGTAAGTGTTAGTAAGCCGCCTTCTTAGTTTTTTGTTATATGATGGTTTTTTTTTTTTTTATAATTTCTATGCTACGTACAAAGTATGTATATATGCTCCACAATTCATGCTCTCACTCTATTACATAAATATATATGTACAATATGTCTATAGATTATATACATTTATACATGAGATTAAAAAAAAAAAAATAAAAAAAAATTATATTGTATATGAATACATATACAAACGCACAGATGTTTGTTGCAGTCATTGACCCGGAAATTGTCTAAATTGACGGCAATTTGTTTTTTTTTTCTTTTTTTTTTTCTACATTATAATCCAGTTCTCTCACTCTATACTTAATGCATACTTATAAAAAATACATGCAGTCAGTAATACATAAAAAAAAAAAAAACTTCATTTATAAATGTAAAATTGTCGGGACCCATTAGAAACTCTGGGGGATTTTCAAAAAAAAAAAAAAGTTGTTGTTGTTTTCATTTTGAGGTTATGTTGCTGCTGCTGTTTTTCTTGTTATACTTTTAAGAAAAATACAAAAAATTTCATTAAGAAACTGTTATTATTAAAATTATTTTAAACATAAACATATATGCATTTTATATATTCTGAAGATGTACGTTATTATTTAAGAACCGTGAAGGTTCTTTTTTTTTTTTCGCTGTTATGTATGTACGCAAGTTTTCATTGTTTTTATTTGGAATTGTGGATTTTTACTTTTTTAAATTTTTTCATTATTGTTATTCATTAAGTATAAGAGTTTTTCTTTATTTTTTTTTTTTTTAATATTGTAAAATAAGTTTTCTATTCTATTATAGTTTGTGTCAATGATTATTAGAGTGAAATCCCGGTGAAAAAATATTAACTATTAATTATGTTTTTTAGTATTTATTTTTATTTCATAGAACTTTTATCAAAATAATAGTAAATTTATATTTAGAAGTTTTGAAATAAATGCAATATAACTTTTGTAATATTTTATTATATTCCTAGAAGTATGCTACTATATTTCTATGTTATAATATGCGGTTATATCTATTTAAAATAGATAAGACTGATAAATACTACTGATAAAAATTTATATTAATAGTATCCAGTAGTATAATATAAAATATAAAATATTGCATTATCATTTACCTTACAAAATACAAATAAATAAATAAATTAATAAATAAATAAATGATATTTATAGATAGACATAGTGCACTATAAAAAATTATGTCATATGAAAAGGTTAAGTGTGGCATGTCTTTCCGGAGTGTCAGAACAGAAATACTATTTACTAATTTTAGTGATATAAGAATAATACTTATTTTATATTTATACTATTTATATTTGTAAGCAAAAGTAATTTTTAAAAAACAATTATTACTTATTACAATTTATTAATCTAATTCCTACTAATTAAAAAATATTGAACGGAATTAGCATTTGCACACTTTAAGTTTATAAGCCATGGGCTTATTAAACCACTATACGAAATAATCGCATCCCCTAGAATTATATTTTTTTTAAAAATTAAGTTGGTTATAAATGAAAATATATATTAATTATATAATTTCTAGAAAATGATTCATTTATTACCAAACTCATTTAAATTTTGTTTAGATTGCTTAGTAATTTAAGTGCTAACTGTTTAACTATTAGGCTAGTAAGCCTGTCTATATCATAGAAACATGTTGAAAAAGGGGGGATATACATTAGGCCTTAAAACATGTAGAAACGTCTAAGATTTTTATTAGATACAATTCAATTTGTTATATATTAATATATATATATATAGTAACAATTTTTTATTGGATTATAAGATATTTCTATATCTGTGAGTTATATTATTTTGTTTATATTTTGTACTTTCATTTCAGAGTATTCAATACTGAGAGAAATTAAAATGGGCCTAAAGGAAGTACCTTGGGTTCAATATTAAACTTTGTATATACTAGCGACTTGCCACAATTTTAAGAAATAACTCTAGCGGCTTAATGGCAATAGGACCACATGTCAACGAGGCTACAAATAAACTACAAAAAGCAATTAGTGATAAATTAAATCTTTGGACCAAAAAATGACAAATTAAATTAAATGAACTAAAATCAGTGCAATTAAATTTTACAACTAAACCTATTCAAAATTCTACAGCCGTAAAACTACGTGGGCCAAATACCTCGGAATGACATTATATGTCAAGCTAAAATGGACTGACCATGTCAAAAAGAAAAAAATAGAATTAGAACAAATATAGAGAAATATTTTGTCTCTTTGATTGAAAATCTAGATTTCCAATGGAGTACAAAATTTTTTTATATAACTAAATAATTAGGCCTATCTGTAAAGTGCTACGTAAAGGAATTTAGAGATGCCTAATGTTAACAATGAAGTTAAAAAATATGCAACAAAACATAAGACCCACTTAATGGTTCACATAAACATAGAAGCGTTAAAATTTTTACTATTTTCTAATGTCAACAGAAAGAAATAGAAGCAATATCAGAACGAGGCCCCTGACGAGATAACTTATCGCTAAATAAGTTCGGTTTACCTTTACGGAGGTCTGTTATTACAGTGGATCATAAACAGTTAACGTTAAAATTATTGCTTAGTCTTTAAGACTAGTTTTATTATTTTTGAGTCATAAATAACTCATCCTTAGTTCCTACCGCTAGAGTAAGTTCCGAATAAGTGTTTATAAAATCGTGTTATCTTAATACATTCTACAATTTATGACAGTCTTTATTCAATCCAATCGTATTTATTATGTAGATCATGGTCCACATATTGTAAACAGTACAAGATTACGAAATTTAGTATATATAACTGATCATCACTTATGTTAGGATTGTATTTTCATTTTGATTAGTAAAGTTTATAGTAAAAATTGAACTATAATTCTTTGAGATTCCGTGAAACTCAAACGGCTAGGATTCCTTAAAAAATTTCGTACACAAATTCCGATGATTTTCCACGACACCCATTCAAATTATCACATACCATAAAGAATTGAGAAAATTATCAAATTTATAGAAAGATGAAAACTAATAAAATTCACTTTTTGGAAATATGAAATGCTTTAAATAAATTTAAAATAAACTTTCATTGGATAAAATATACTCTCTTAAGAAATATAGTTTTTCCGAACTTTTTCTAAAATTAAAATAAAAAAATATTCAACTTAGGTAATTGAGCAACAAAATCTTTGTAAACTTTAAAGTTTACATTAAGAACCTATATAGGTACATAAAATAAAATATATATTAAATAATAAAATAATCAAAAAAATAAACCATTGTTAAAATAAAAACCACAAAAAAAAACTCAGAAAACTATTTTCCTCCCAATCACTCACAATAAAAAATTCGTTGATATGCTAAACATTAGGATGCAAACTAAAATATTTTAAAATATACTTTATTATGAAAAATCAATTAAGTTTTAGCAATATTACTATTCTTAAAACTATTCCAAATATCTAAATGTGATTGAAAGTTCGTATGTGATAATTACCTGCCTTTTATAGGTTTCTTGGCTCTTGTCACTTCATTTTTAGAATATAGTACCGTTATTTTAAGATAACTATCAATGTATGTTTTTAATTTTCTTAAAGATTAAAAGAATTAAAACTGTTGAATCTATCGCCTTATTAGTGGTCTTGGCTTAATTTTAAGGAGGTAAAATAAAAAAGGTTATAAAAATTACATAAGATCATTATAAAAAAATAATTCGATTTACTTATAATTTTTGGCAATCATTCCGTTCGTTTATGAATTAACGTATTTTTAGACTGTTAAGACTGATTAAAATAATTCAATTATTTCAAAATTAATAAGCTATAGTTTTCACATAATCCTATTTGATGATAAAACTTGTAAAGAGTTTAAATAACAAACTTAATTTCTAACGATTCCAAATTGAGCTGTCGAAATTCATTTTGACAAAAAACAACTCAAGAACGACAAAAACCTTTTTATCCGATAATAGGTTTAAGTCTAATTTTTAAATCATTTTAAAAACCCCGAACCAGCAAGACCCAATTCAAATCACCAATTAAATAATATGTCAATACCAAAGAAATTTTAATATTGCAAACGTCAATATTAAAATTTATTACAATTAATTTTTTTAACATGAATTATATTTTTAATTTTTTGATTTCAAAATTGAGAGAAAAAAAAAATTTTTTTTTTTTTAACTCAAAAACACAAACTACATAAAAATCATGGCGTAAAAATTATAAAGTAAGTCATTGATCAGTCTACTAAGTAAAAGAACTTATAATAGCAGCTACAGTACAACAGAATTAGCCAGCAGTCAGCCAGCACTACTAACAACAAAATATTAAAAAACAAAAATAAAACAAAAACAAACTGTAGAAAAAAAAATAAGCAAAATTAAAAAATTACAAAAAAAAAAACAAAAAAAAAAAATTACAAGAGCGAAAACGGTCGGTTTAACAGGAAAGAGAGATAAAACCGCCAGTTTTGCTATCAATCAAACACCGGAAGCAGCTGCTTTACTTTTTTCGCTCGACATTCTTGATGGTTATAAAGAGTGGATTTTTTTTTTCTTTTGGTGTTATTTACAGTTTTTTGTTATTTTTTATTATTATTACTTATTATAATTTTATTTAGTATTATTTATTAGATGTTTTGTTGTTGTTATTTTATTATCGATATAATTATTGCACTGTGTAGTAGTAGTATTGTTCATTGTAGTTGTGGAATTATTACCATAGTAGAAGTAGATACTATATAGTTGTATTGTAGTTCAATTTTTTTTTTAATTGTCGTTAAATTATTAAGTGCAATGCAATTGCATTGTAAAAAAGATATTAAAAAAAATGATTATATGTCGTTGTTATTCTTTTGGTTTTTGTTTTTGCATCGTAGAAATTTAATTGGAGAATTTCATAGTAATTTTGAAAAATAAAATAAAAAAAAATATAAATTTTCAAAATAAGCACAATAATAAATGCAAGTAAAGCTGTGAGCTTAGAATTAAGCTTAGTACCTATAGTTTTTCTTAAGTTTTTTTATATGTTTAATAATATGTGAAAAATTAAAAAAATTTCAAATTTTTATAGTAAATTATTTGTAAAATATAAACAAATAATTTAATTGAATAATATAACTTACAGATATAGAATACCATATAACTCAAATACAAAATATTACAATATAAACAAAAATAGAATTGTATCTATTGAAAATCTAAGTCGTGATGTAAATGTTATAAGGCCTAGTACTATCTCATGTTTAAATAATACGAGTATAATATGACCCCCTGTTTCAAGATGTACCTATGGTATAGACAGGCTAATTAGCCTAACAGTTGAACAGTTAACGCTAAAAAAAAAAAAAAACTAAAAAAAGTAAATCTAAATTTTCAAATTAAAGTAGTCGACCTTCCTTTTTCATATTAAATACGTTTATTAAAAATTTTAGAAATGAACTAAAAAAAAAGCCGATATAAAATAGGAAAATATTTTATAGGCCGCTTAGTCTATTAAAAAAACAAATCAATGAAAAAATAAAGGAAAGAGAGAAAAAAAAAATAATACTAAAATAAAAAAAAAAAAATCAACAAAAATAAGAAATACCAGTTCTCTACTCAATATAATAATATTATAAATGTAAAATTCAACAGATAAAAGTTCAGTTTAATTTTAATAATAAAAGTTTTGTATGGTTTCAAAACTCAGAATTAAATGAAGAAAACGAAAATCTTAAAACCAATATAATGTCAAAAGAAAACTGAAAAGAGCAATAGGTACATGTGTATTTTCATAAATTTCATCTTATTCTTACAAAAAATTTTTTTTCTTGTTTTACTTTTCTAATAGATTCGACATTCTAGATTGTTTTTTGTTTTTCATTTTACAAAATACAACTCGTGTCTTCTAGAACTCACTTATAGTGAATTTTTTTTTTAAAGACTTTGGGGCATATATAAAAAAAATAAA
This sequence comes from Dolichopus griseipennis, assembly GCA_963082915.1. Classification (NCBI taxonomy): domain Eukaryota; kingdom Metazoa; phylum Arthropoda; class Insecta; order Diptera; family Dolichopodidae; genus Dolichopus; species Dolichopus griseipennis. The sequence goes on along the minus strand of OY720443.1, from coordinate 14,663,762 downwards.
AAAACACCGTATATGGCAACATTGCTTTTACAATATTTATTTAAGTTTCAGATTTGTTTTTTTTATAATACAGTAGAATTTAACTTAAAAAAACTTTTGAAAAGATTTCTTATTTTTGTTTTTTTAATTTAAATAGAAAACTTCTATAAATTAGTATTAAACTTTGATGTTATATTATATATCAAAAATGACGATATGACAAAAGTCCTTTCGGAAATAAGCCAAAAGTCCCAAAAAATTAAATAGTCGAATAGCGAAATTTCTAATAAAAAGCTTTCTGAAATTCTGTTTTTTACTTTTTAGACTTGAATAAAGATGGGAAAGTCTTTTTAGAAATGAGCTCTTCTCATCTGTTCTGAATTTAGTAATTTAAAGGCGATGATATCAAAATATATACACAAGTAAAATAATGAATTGTAAAACAATAAGTACTTATTTATAAATTTGTCTATGGGAGATTTTTATATTAGGAAGCATATTAAAGTTGGATATAAAATTGAAGTTGTCTTTCATTCCAGAGTATTTAGATTCGTGTATGCGATATTTTGAATTAGAAACAATTTTTGATACCTGCATTGAATTCGAACTTTAGTTTTTTCTCTCAATTGGTGTACAAACATAATAGACTTATTTGTTTTTAAATTTTATTATACTTTTTAATGTTATATAACTATCATCTTAAGTTTAAAACCAATCAGAAATAATTAATAAATAATCAAATTAAAACCCACGGCAAAGAAGAAGTCTTCTCTCTTTTGAGACTGCAATTATTGTCTTTTAAAATTGTGACTATGATATAATGTCAAGTACATAACAGTTTATATTACATATAGTATTCAAAATCGATCTGTGTTATATTTCTAGACTTGAATGAACATGGGTAAGCCTTTTTTGAAATGTCAACTCTTGATTAGTATATCTATCGATATTTTATAGGACGAAAGTCAGAAATGGTGGATGTTCTGGTTAACCTTTACCTTTCATAGACATCTCTTTTTAATTTAAAAATTCAGTTGAAAATGATTTCAATCTTTAAACATATTTTAAAAATAAAATAATACTAAAATAATTATATTTTCAACTAAAATAACTAACTATAGTAATACTGGTAATAATCATGTTTAAGTTCAAAAACGTTCGACTGTATTTATTCCATTCCCAGTTTTTTTTTTTTTATTTATAGTTTTATGAGAGAATAGTAATCATAACAAAATATTATATCTATAAGTAATTTTAAACTGAGCTCAAAATTATTTAATTTTTTTATGAAAAATAAAAAACCAAAAAAAAAAAAAAACTAAAGATTTTGATAAAAAAATAAATTTGATTTTTTATTTTTTTTGAAACTTTAAACATAGAATATGCTTTTTTTATCAAAGTATGGGAAAACGTTAGTGTTATTAAAAATATACTAAAATATAATATAAATAGACATACTTACATATATACATTGTATATAAAGATAATTGATAAGAAGACTGTGTTATCAATTGATGCCATTTAGAAAAAAATAAACAAAACGAAGCCTTTTACTAGAGAAGTTTATTATTTCTGGATAAATATTCCAGTACAAAATTTACTGACAGTCGATGATTACAATATAAAAAATTTTCAGTAAGTAATTAAAAAATATTCATTACAATATTTTTTTATTGTTGTTGTTCCAACTTTTGTAATGAAAAAAATTTTATGATTAAAATTGACTCTTGCTGATGATGTTGAACTCAATTATGAAAAAGGTCAAAATCCTTAAATCGGGTTTTTAAATAGAAATATCAAATCTACTAACAAAATTTAAAATAAAAAAAAGAGCATAAACTTTTTATGATATAAGTATTATAATGTATTACTTAATTGAGAATATTGATTCAATTTTTATATTTGTCTACTAGAAAGTGAAATTTTTTATAATTTTTTTTGAGATCATTACGTATCACCACTTTTAAAATATAAAACTCAAATTATTCACACATTTTGTTCTATATATTTATCCTTGATTTTACCGAAAGATCTGGTTTTATTAATTTATGACTTCCACATAGTCCCGTCAATTTATAATGTTTACTTCTGACCATGATTTCCCAGATAGGCCACATTCACTGGGGGTCACATTATATTCGTGTAATTAGAATCGATCTTAATGAATTCCACATACAATTTAAACATGAGATAGTACTAGGCCTTATAACATGTAGAAACGTTTTAGATTTTCAATAGATACAATTCTATTTTTGTTTATATTGTAATATTTTGTGTTTGAGTTATATGGTATTTTATATCTGTAAGTTATATTATTCAATTAAATCATTTGTTTATATTGTTATATTAATATGTTTTTTATTAATGATATATAATTATTAATTATTTAATTGACTAAGCCATTAATTTGAACCTAAAGGCAAATGGTAGCTAAGTCGAGTCGAAAACCAGAAAAGTTTTTTTTACTTTCACTGGGATTCGAACCAGGGGCTTTCGCATGAAAGTTGGCACTCCAAACAATAGGCCACCTAGCCATTAATATTTATATTCTGTATAATATTTTTTTGTGGAAGTCACGTGTCGCTTCCATATAACAACACAAACTTGACGAACGCATCAAAAATTCATAATTTTCATTCCACGTGCTATGTGTGTTGATTTCCATTTTGACCACAGTCTTCCAAACGCAAAAAGGCAGGGCAGGGAAAACTAAGGAATTTCCTATTCTGTCTCTTATATCTCAATCTGTTATTAATGAATTCTGATAATTTGATTTAATTTCCCTTAACTTAATAGGAAATTGTTCTAGGAAATTCCGTTCATATAAAAGCTACAATATCATTTTAATTATCTTTTTGGTTTAGTATTCTAAAGTACATTCAAGAAACAGTTTTTTGTGGCTACATTTAAATAATAAAACATTGGTATGCATTTAGTTGGAATATTGATTAAAATTAATAGTGTGCAAATTGTAGTATATGTATTATAATATTTTAAAATAAATTCTGTACAGATTTTCAAATAAAATTTAATTGTTTTATTTTATAATAATATGCAAAGTAAATTAATTCTTATTTCAATTGTTATAAGTGGTTGATTTGATTTTTTTGTTTTTTTTTTTGTTTTTTTTAATAAATGTTTGATTTTTCTTTGTGGTCTTTAATTTCAAATTGAAGACAATTAATGAATTTTTTATTAATGTGGGCACACTTTTAGAATTTCAAATAAATTTCTTATAATATATCTATTGTATTTTAATTTTATTTTTAATTATTTTTGTAATCCTTATTTCATTTATTGAATTTAAATCTTAAGAAAATTTCTCTAATGTACTTTTGTTGAAGAATATTTTAAGAATATTATAATAAAATATTGTCATTTCGATTTTTGATGATTTTCTTAGTTGTTTTAATCAATCCTTGGTATAAATATATTTAGTTTTATTATACAGTGACAGTAGCTTTTATTCGTATAATGATTATGTATTACCACACCTTTAAAACGTGATATTCTGTTTATAATTAATATTATAAATGTGATAAATATATTTTAAAGTGATATAAACCTATATTATTAAATTTATAATATTATAAAATGTTTAGAATTAAAAAAAAATTACAATTACTTAATAAAAAAAAATAATATAATTATTTTTTTAAAAAAAACTTAATTTACAAATTAAAAGTTGGTTGCACGATCACTTGTTTTTTTTACTATTGCATTGAATAGATTTTAAGGTGACACAATTTTAACGAGTAAGGTAAGAATAAAATAATAACTTGATATAATTTTGCAATATCATAAATTACTTAAGATTTGACTTTTTATAAAAACAATTATTATAACAAATAAAAAAAATTAATATAGGAAATTAAGGAGGCCTCGCTGGTGTAGTGGGTAATAGTGGCTTAATAACCGAAAAGGTCCAGGTTCGATTCCCGTTCAGGTTATTCAATATTTAATTAAAAAAAAATATTGAAAAATAATAATTCCTGGTACAAATAATAAATAAACAAAATTATTAAACATTGTAATTATAAATAAATAGAAAGTATTTAATTTTAAATCCCAAATGAAAAATAGGCAAAAGATAATTATAATATCAGGTAATGACTTTGTTCTGGTACTAATAATAAATAAATAAATTATAAATAACTTAGTAAATTTCATTCAAGATTCCAAAATAATTTATAAACCCAAAAAACCTGTAATTCCAGTTTCCAATCTCCTTTGACTCTTTAGATGGTTCTTTTTCACTGAAAATAGAGAATGGGACTGTCAAAAATAAATGTTTTTTCTAGTTGAGAACACACATAAGGCGTTTTTTTTTTTAATTCTGAGCAGAGCATGAACTGTCGTAAAAAATCTTTCGTCGTTTTTTTTAAGCTCTGAGCGCTCAGACCGTGCTCTACGTGCTCACTGGAAATATATCGAGCTGAGCAAAATACAAAGACAATTTTTGACAATTAAAAACGTAGCTAAAATAAAAATTACAGTTTTTTCAAATCGTGTTTTTTTATTAAATCTGAACGCTCTGAGCGTACTCTGTTCATGCTCTGCTCAGAGCGTGCTCAGATCTATGCTCTGATTTAAAAAAAAAACAAAACGCCTATAGTAGGTTTTATTTCCTAGGCTTAATAGGTCAAACATCTGCACGATCAAGCGTTATAATTTAAAAATTCCATTTTGACATTTCACATCAACTGGTCTTTAGATTAGATTTTCATATTTAGAAATTTAATATGAAGACTTTCTTAAATGAACCGAAGTTTAAAAAAAATAAATTAAATTTTTACTTGTAGTTAATTTTGTGTAGTTAAAAAAAAAGTCAAGTAATAAAAAAATTACGCATAGCTCTCCCGTATTTTGTGCATATATGCTGCTCTCTTACCTTTAGTCAATGTCAAATGTCAAAACAAATGATATTGAATAGTCATTTTACACCGATGATACAAATATTCTTTTATTCTCCTGTATTCCTGCACATAAAATAATTTTTTGTGAATATGTTTTGACTATTAATTAAAGTAGTAATTACTAATTAATGATTAAATTCTGTTGACATAGATTCTTGAAGAAGACGTTAGAGATACTTACCTAGGCCATACTTTTTTGAATGTATTATTATGTATCAAGTATCAGTCATAATACTGTCCCAGTATGTTGGGTGTTTAACTTATAATTTTGGTGGTGGAGAGAGATTTTGTTTTACTAAGTAGATATTTCAAACTAATATACAGGGCTTTGGTAGTATTTTAGGTGTTCAGGTGCCTTTTAATTGTTTTATGATAAAAGAAAAGTCAATTTATTTTTTTTTTTTATTTTGCTTTATTTAAATCTTTTTCATTTTAATTTATTTTTTTTTTTTTTTTAATTAGGAAATTAATTTAAAATTAGTTTTCATAAAGTTTCACATCATATTATATTTAGTTTTCAAAAATTGTTGTTTTATATTTCATTTGTTTTTTTTTCTGTTAATTTTAAAAATTATAATAAATTTATATTTTAATGAAAATTTTAATTAATATTTTGTTTTTTAATATTTTCCTTGCAGAAAAAAAATAATTGTAAAATTTTTCTTTTAAAATAATTTAATCTTGTGGCGGGAATAAATTAGGAATAAAATATATTTGTTAATTAGTTATTCATTTATTTATTTATTTACAATCCCCTACCACATACAATGTGGTAAGCCAGTGGATCAGTATTCCTTTTCAGGCGAAGTAAGCAAATTTATTTAAAATTATGATATAAAGTATTATGATTTAAATTATATTTTTTATTAGAGTTGATCGGACCAGGGTTCGACCCTAATTACAACTCCATCCCTTGGATATAACTTATTTATTGAAAAAACCTTTCAATTAAAAATTAAAATGATATTTTCAGGGAAAATATTAAAAAACAAAATATAGTTTTAAGATGATGTTTGATGTGAAAAAAAATAATATAAATTTTAAATAAAATTAATGAATAAAGAAACAATATTCAAGACTTTTCCAGAGCCTTTAAAGTCTTGAAAAGAAAAACTAATGTAATTTGAGATTTGTCGTCATTTGTTTTTTTTTTTTTATTTATTTTTAAGTCGAATCTGATTGATAATCAGGTGCAAAAAATACATGGAAAAAGTGATTTAATTTTAATTTATATTTTTTTTTATTTATATTTTATTTTTACGTCAATAATTTAAAGTAAAAAAGAAACGAAATGTTTAACTGGACATGTTTTATTTTTTTAAAACTATTTTTTTTTTAAATATATAATAAATATGAGTATTGAATTTATTTTTTTTAATTAAGTTTTAAAACTTTTAAATGGCAAAGCTGGCAAGTGAATGAGGTGTTAAACTAATTAAATTAATTAAAGTTTTAATAAAAAAGTCAAAAATCTGAAAAAACACAACACTAGTTTTTAAAATTGGCAATTTTTTATTTGGTTATTTTTATGTCATAAGGTGACTCACCTACAAATAAACACTAAAATGTTTTTACCTTTCTAGATCCCGCTAAAATTTGGCTATTTAAAATTTATGCAACCAAAGATAGTGATTAAAGAAAGTAGGAAATTACTAAAAAACAAAAACGGCAACGGTTTAAGCTTTGAAGATGTTTTTTCTTGCAATTAGCTATGAATTGATCTTTTTATCTGAAGTGATCTGTAAGCTCCATGATTGAATACAGATTATAGACTGTTGTATGTTATGAAAAAATTGCAAAATTGGAAATATTAGGGCTGAATTTACGATTTAAGTATATAAGTCAAAATAAGAACTAATGCTACTTTGCAAATTAATAAAAGATAAATGTTTAAAATCTGAAATAAAATGGTAATGAAAAAGAAATAAAAATGTTTTTGTTTTGTTTTAAATTAAAAGTCTATTGATGTTTGTTTTTGTTTTTTTTTTTTTTTATTAATTTTTATATTTTTTAATTTTTTTTTTTTTTAAATATTAATTAATTTTTGTATTTATTTTGTTTTTCCCTAGTATGTATATTATTAAATTAATAATATGGAAACATTTAAAATAAAAAATAAAAACGGAACATGAAATACATCTATACATAAAAATAAAATAAATATATTTATAATTAATTTATATAATATATTTTTTAGCTTTATTTATTTTTTTTTCTTATTTTATTTATTTATTTATTTATATATATATAACTGTTTTTATATATATATGTATATAATTTTTTTATAACTATTAAATTTTGTTTTCAATAATTTTTTTAATCACCTTAAAAATTAAATATTAATTTTAATTTATTTTTTTTCGTTTTTAATTAATTTGTTTTACAATTTATTTCAGAATAAGTTTAATGTTGTGTTGAATTTCCTTGGAAAATTTGAAAATTTTCTATTAATTTTTTTGAATTTTATATAAAAATTTATTTCTAAACTTTTTTTTCAGCTTGTAGTGTTTTTGTTTTATTAATATTGTTTTTTTTATTTTTAAGTAAGTTCTTTTATTTTACTTATATTTTAGTTAAATGTATGTTAACATATAATTATATATATTTTTATATAATAATATATAAAGTGTGTTTTGTGATTAGTTTGTTTTGTAAATAGTTTACATTGTTCTTTTACATTGGTATTTCCTGTTTGTTTTTGTTTATATTTTGTTAATTGGATATTTTTTTTTTGCAAAAAGATTTTAGTGTTCCAGCATAAAGTTTATATTGATTGGCCTGTTTTTGATGCATTACAAATATACTTAAGACACTTTTGGTTGCAAGTTAAAAATTTTTAAAAACTTATTGAAACTGAAATATAATAAGAATATATATTTACATATATATATACATAAATATATATATGAAAATATATGAAAAATAATTATAAGAAAATTAAATATAATAAAAAAAAAAAAAAACATTTAATAATATCAGTCATATTATATGGTGTTATTTGTTACAATTTTTTTTTTTTTTTTTTTTTTTTTTTTTGTATAATACAGTGTCGAAATTTTATTAGGAAAATATTAATTATATGTATTTAATAATTTAATTTTTTTTTTTTTAAAGCGGTCAGTCATAACAGTAAATAATGTTCATAACTATATATTTTATACTAATATATTTTTTATATTGTAAATATACTATAAATACTCCAAATCATTCATTTCGAATTTAAATAATTTTTAATAATCAAATTATAAAAATAAAATTTAAAATATTAAAAATAGAATTGCCATTGTAAACATTCCCTCAAGTTTGCTAAAAAAACAAATACGAAGCTCTAAAGCATGGTTGAATTATCAATAATCAATAATTTTTATAAAAAAAAGCTAATTGCATTATTTTATTTAAAAAAAATTATATATATATATATAAAAAAATCTAAGTCAACTCGAAAAAAATAACTAGATTTTGTTATAAGCTCATTACTTTACAATGGGGGCCAAAAAAAAAAAAAAACGTACAAAGAGACAGAGATAGAGAGAGAGAGGAAAATGCTATAATAAAAGGAAAAAAAAAGGAATAAATAATAAAAGTAAATATTTATTGAATGATTAAGTTTTTTTTTATTAATTATAATTATTATAATTTTTGAATTATGTATATATATAAAAAAATGTTATCTATTTTTATAAATAGTTATATATAAAATATTTTAATATTAGTAATGCATCATATATATTTTCCCTTTTTTTTGCTTCATTTTTAATTAAATTTTCTTACAATCAATTTTTTTAATGATTTATCCTTTGTTTTTAATTAATATTTACATATCATTATTAAATAAATATACAAAATGTATACATTTTATTTAAATTTTTTACATTTTTTTTTTTTAATTTACTTGCAATAAAATTATGCTGAAATTCGATTGTCGTTTTTTTTTTTTTCAAGCAAAATTTCGAAAAAAGGTATACAAATTTTAAAATAGTTTTACTAAATCTTGTAACTCTAAAAACTAATATGTAAACTAATATGTTTATTATTTCAAATTAAATTTTATTTTAACAACTACAGTTTTATTTAATGAATTTATTCGCTAAAATAATTAGTGTTTTTTTTTTAATTTATATAAAGGTTTTAAAATAAAATTTTGAAAAACGATTGAAAAAAATTACATTGGATTAAAAACAAGACTTGACATTAAATTTATTTTATTTTCAAATAATATCTAAAGAAATGAAGTATACCAGTGTGTTTTCGAAAATTTGGAACTGTGGAGGCTTGTTCAGAAAAGAAAAAAAAATTTTAACAACTGAATCCAGCATAATAGTTATTTTATAACGCATTTTTTGATGTCATAATTTAAGTGTTTTAAAATGTTTTTTTTTTTTTAAACTGAATTTGTTTGTTTTGCTATTTTTATTTATTTAATTTTTTTTTATATAATTTACATTTATATATATATAAATTTATAAATATATATTATAGGTATACTTTTTTGTTTTAAATATACTTAGTTTTTTTACTTAGTGATTACGAAAAAAAAAAACTAATAAAATAAAATTTAATAAAAATAACATTTTTATATAATATTTTATTTAAATATGTATACATCATATAAATATGAACATACAGTTTTGTTTTTTTTTTTTTTGTTTTAATTATTTTTTTTTATGTTTATATCTATATATATTTATATATATATAATTATCTGTTGCAGTCTTTGGTTACAATATATAATTTTTTTTAAATTTTTTTAATTTTTTTTTTTTTTTGAAACATAAGAACTTGTTTGTTTTTTTTTTAATTTAATTTAATTTAATTTATAATTTTTTAAATATAAAATTTTTTATTTTCATTAAAAAAAAAAAGAAAAGTTAATATTATTCAATAATTTATTTCTTTTCTATACAATTTGTTTTTTTATTAATTAATTAAATTTTTTTTTAATAAAATTTACAATCCAAAATGATGTTCCCTATTTTTTATATTCATTTTGATAAAAAAAAATAAATAGAAAGTTTAAAAGGAAAACTTAAGTTTTTTGATTAATAACGTTTTTTTGATTTCTAAATATTTAATAATTTATATTATTTACAATTACAATAAAATTTGTCTTACTTTTTTTAATTTTTTTTATTTTTGTTTTTTTTTTTATTTTTAGTATATTTATTAAATTTTTTGTTTTAAAATTAGTTTTTACATTAGAAACAGACAATAGTATTCAATAATGAATATAAAATACAGGATTGTTTTTTCCATTTGATTTAATTTGAATTATTTTTTTTTTTTATTTTACATTCATAATAAATTTATATTTTTTTTTTAAATTTTCTTTAGCTATTTTATTCTTTCATTTCTAAATAATGTTCAACTTTAGTTATCAATTTTGTTTTTAAGTTAATAGTTTAAATTTTTTTTATTTAATTTACGTACAATTTAATAATTATTTAAAAAAAAAAAAAATTGGATATTTTTTTTTTGATTGGTATAGTACATTTGTTTAATTTATAAAAGTTTAATTATTTCTGTTTTTGCATTTTAAATAAGTCTTAAAAGTTTGAATAGACAATAGTTAGTTTCGGTTTAAAATCTATTATTTTGTATACGGTTTAAAATATGTATTTAGAACAAAAAATAAATAAACACTATTTTTAAAGTATACATTTGTCATATCATTTTAGAATAAAAAATACATTGAATTTGAAGACGTGACAATTTTAAATTTATAACAATTTGAAAAAAAAATTTTTTTGTTTTTGTACCATAATATTTATAAAAAAAAAAGAAAATTTTGGAATTAAATAAGTATTAAATTCAAGATATTTAATCCTGTTGTTTTGTTCAAAAATATTGTTCTAAAAAAAAAAGTTTATCAAAAACTTATAAATATTTATGTACAATTTTTTAAACATAATAATAATAATTTAATAATTTAATTAAATGATAGGTATAGCAGTTAAATAAAATTAAAATTTATATACATATGTAAAAGGAATTATGGTACTCGTCAATTAATTAAAACATATATTTGTATAAATTGCTCAATTTAAATTTTCATAACAATTTATTTTAAATCCGTATACAATTTTTTAACTGTAATTAATTAATTAATTTATTTATTGTTTTAACCGGTGATATTATTAAATTTCTAAATATTTTTATTTTTAATTATCTATACATGTTTGTAGCTAGAATTTGTTTATAATATATAAATTTAATATTCAGGACTTGAATCGAGTAATCTTTTTTCGGGTGTAAGATCATTTGTTCGTATTATTCGACTAACACCACCATTATTGAAATGATGTTGATGATGATGATGGTGGTTACCACTACTTGAATTTATACCACTATTAATACCGCCACTTCCGCCGCTATTACTATTATTAATAACACCACTACCAACATTGCCACCACTAGATGATTTTGTTGTTGTAATTTGATTATTATGAACTGGTGCAATTGGTAACATACTACTTGTTGATCCTATTTGCGATTGATAATTATTACAACGACAGCCATGCCTTGCATGTCTTGCATAACATTTTGCACATACTGCTATACAACCTCTCATTGGCCAATAAAACCATAAACATGGTAATGCCATTGATAATGCACCCAACCAACCCCATCTTGTTGCACGTTTATGAGGTAAACATGAACATGGATCATCAGCGCATGATATACTATCAGTTCCATCATCACATTCCATTTCATGATCTTTAGAACAATGATAAAATAAAGCTTTAACACAACATAAACAAGAGGCATAATCAATAACAGTTTCGGCACTACATAGGCATGTTTTATTGCATACCCATTTTGATGGTAATTGTCTAGGACTTTGGCACTGTTCACAACGACATTTTTTACAATTGGGACATGTTATAGAATTTAAATAATCGCTATTATTTGTTGAATTACCACTTCCACCACCACTTGTTAAATTACCAGATGTTGTATTATTACTACCAAGGTGATGTAAATCTAATTCTTCATGCAACATTGATGCACAAAGGCAATCTTTAGAAAATGGAACTGGTTGTTTTGTTATTGGTTCTGTTATTGGTAATATCGTTGACGAATGATTTGTTGATTGTTGTGATTGATGATTAATCTGTCGCACAACAGTACCTGGAATTATTCTTTGACTTTGATTATTTGTTGTTGGTGTCGTTGGTGAATGTACTGTTGACGTCGTTGATGACAACGTCGTCGAAGTTGACATTGGATCACCGCATATTGTACCAATATTTGTTTTACTAATAATATTCTTATGTCTAATATTATTCGAATGTAATGTATTTGAGGAACCGTCAATTCCACATACTTCGCTACTAATAATTTGTCGTAGTGTTCCACTACTTCCTCCCGCACTACCACCGCCGACTGTGCTAATACTACTGGGTACATTAGACGTTTGACGATGACGTTCATTACTACTATTACTAATATTAATATTATTGTTATGATTATTGATAATATTACTACTATGACTTGTTGTTGAATTAAAATGTATTTGATGGTGTTGTGGTTGATGATGATGGTGGTTATGAGAATTATTGTGCAACTGCAAATGTTGTCTTTGATTATGCAATAAATTATGCGGCGTTGTTGTTTGACCTCTAATTGTTTGTCCAGCAGGGTGTTGTATACGCGTCGCATGATGCAAATTTGCTGTTGTTGCACTACGTAATGGTGTATCAACATACTCATTGGAGAGTCTTTCGTTTTCAGGTCGCGGTGCCGCCAGTGTGACCGGTGATAATGATGATGATGATGATAATTCGTTATTATTAGTATGTAAAAGTAAATTCGATGATGATAATAATGGTGTTGTTGGTGGCGGTAAAATTTGTAAACCAATAATTGGTGTTTGTGGTCTACGTCGCGTAAAACTATTTGTTGATGTTAAATTTGTTGATGTTGTTGTACTACCTAAATTATTAATATTACTAATATTTGAAATATTATTTGTTGAACTGTGTAATGGTATTAATGGTGCTGTTAATGGCGCTCGTTGAGCTGTTATATTACTATTAATATTATTATTAATATTATTGTTATTATTATTATTATTACTATTAATATTACTATTTACAATATTTGAATTAGGACTATTTAAATTATTATTTATATTACTAATAATATTATTATTGTTTCTATTCTGATGAATATGATTGTTTGTACATATCTGATTATGTGACTGAAATTGTTGTTGATGCTGCTGCTGTTGTTGCGATTGGTGCTGTTGAAATTGCGGCGGCTGTTCTGGTATATTACATGAATGTAAAATTGCTGTTGTTGAATTTGTATCTAAATTAGAGGCGCTCATCATCGGCGGCTCTGGGGCCCTTGGACGATGGACACGTGGTAATGATTTAGGGGGCCGGGGAGGCGCCAAAGATTCGCCGCCATTCCTACGATCCATAAATGTTATAATAAAACTAATATTAAATCTCTTTTTGTTTAACGTCCTCGGAACACCAGCCGGGGACCACCAAAATCCGTCATCGTTTTATATTTGTTAATTATTTTTTAGCTTTTATTTATAATTTGATTTTTAAATTCTTTATTACTGGACGTTTCTTTTAATGCAATTGCCTCCTGAAAAAAAAAAAAAAGTAAAAATTAATAAACCTCGTTAAAACAAGTTAGATAAAATATTTTTTCAAAAAAGTATTAAACAATTGGTAAAAAATAATTTACTAAAATTTTTTCTGATCAATAACTAAACCTCAATATTAGGTTTTTTCAATATCAAGCAAAGGCAAAAAGAATTGACATGTTAAAAGATTTGTATCAGTTAAGGAGCCCACTCACAGTTACCTATATAGCAAAACCATTTATTTTAAAAAATGTTATTAATATTGTCATCGCATTAATAATTTATTATTAACTTGAATAATTTTTTTTTCATTTATAGATAATTCTCATTTACAATTTACTTATTATGTCTAGTTAAATTTTCAACAATCAGCTATATAAAATCTTATATATACTCTTATATATTATTAAATGCATTATTATTATATAATTTACATTGACCGCGAACTGATTACGGAATACTAAATTACTTAAGTATAATGCTGCTGCTGTTGATATTACATCGTTTGTTACATATAATAGTGTTCATTTCACAAAAAAAATGATTTTATTAGAATGCATACTATCAACTATTATCATATATATATATAAATGAATGTTGCATTTGTTTTTTTTTTGCCTCTTATATACCACAAGTTTACCATTAAAGTCGATTTTTTTTTTTTTTTAAATAATATCAAAATTTTTGTAATCGATATCAGTATTTACTATTAAAAAATATTATTACATTATGCAGAATGTCTCACAAGTTAAAATTACTCAAATGTACAGGAAATGATTATAGATTGAATTTACTTGATTTTATTAGAATGTCTTTAAATAATATTTAAAATTTAGGGCACTTTAACTTTTGGGAGAATAGATATTTGATATTAATGTAAATGTAAAAATAGGTTAAGTAAAGTACTTACTTACTTTTTTAATAAGTACTTAGTAACTAAATACCTTTATAAGTATTTACATTTTTAGAACTTTAGCAAAACATTATAGTATTATTAAAAGATGTCATAAAATTGAATTTTAAATACTTTAATAAGTACTTAAATAAAATTTGTACCGAATATTATCAGTAACCATGTAAGTACTTGGTCTCTTTAAGTACTTTGTTGTTACATGATACCTGTTATAATAATTTTGTTTTTAGGTATAAAAATAATACGAGGTACTAAATGTTAAAGGAAATTGTTAAATATCTTTGACAGTCGACTATATTTATGAAATATTGAGTCATCATCACAAAAACTCCAAAAACACACTGTAACTATTCATATACATTATATAAATATTTGTTATCAATTAGTTATGTACTTAAATTTTACAGTACAATATTATTTATTTAACTGTCAGTTTATAAAATTTTATAATAAATTTAGGAAAGAGAAGTAAAAAAAAATTTCAATAACTAACTATAAGTACATATACTACAATAATATAACAACAACGACATTATAAAATATCAAGCAAAGAAATACTGATAATATTTTTGACTACTGCTTGCTTTGTACATAATGATAAGAAACCAGCGTTTTTTTTATATAAATATATATATATATATATAAATTTTTCTATTTTGATTGTTTATTAATCGTTTGTACAATAATTTTAATTATTATTATTTTATTTAATCTTAATCTTAATTTTATATATGTATATATATATATATATATATATATTACATTTAAATATAATTTATTGTATATATGTATGTTAAATTTAAAATAAATATTTCGTTATTTATTTAATTTTATTACAAATTTTATGTAAAAAATCTATTTTTTGTTTTTTTTTTTTTTTTTGATTTTTTTTTATTAAAAATTATGTTATGTCTGGTATTTGTTTATTATTATTTTTTTGTTATTTATTGAATCATTTTTTAAAGACATTAATATTTTAAAATGTTTTTTTTTTTTGGATTTCTTTTTTTTATTTAATTTTAATGTGTGCAATGTGATAGTTAGTTACTTCTGGTATTTTTCTATAACAAAAAAAAATGAAACAGCATAAAAAAGAGGAAATCTCACGTTTCTATGTACGATATTGAAAAAAAAATCGAATGAATAACAAACGATTGATATTTTTTAATATTTTATAAATTATTTTAATGATTAAAAAAAAAAAAAAATTATAAAAATTTGTAGATTTTTTTTATAATTAGATGAAAAAGTAATTAACCACAACTGAATGAATCCTGCATTATTTTATTTTTTTTAATCTTTTATGCTTGCGTTCATTGATCTTAGAAAATGTATATTATTATGTTCACAAAAAGTATTAAGTAATTTTTAAAATAGTTTTCTTGTAAAATAAGGAATAATGAAAATGAAAAATTTTGAATTACTAAAATACATAGATTGAGTTAATTTATAATGTTACAAAAAGAAAAAATGACATGGCATTTGAATTTTAAAATAATTAAATACTTAAATTCGTCAGGGATAACTACAAAATTTTTGAATATTAAAATTAAATATGGGGCCTCGGTGGTGCAGTGGGTAAGCATTTGGCTTATTAACCGAGGGGGTCCGGGTTCGATTCCCGGTCAGGTCATACAATATTTAATTAAAAAAAAAAAAAAAAAAAAATTATTGAAAAATAATTTTTCTTTACGAATCCCCATGGTGACCAAATATAATATAAATATACAAATATATAATACAAACAAAATAAATAATTATAGTAGTTATAAATAAATAGAAAGTATTTAATGAGGGGTGCACAACGGGCCGCAAGGCCTAGGTGTAAGGGAGACTTGCTTTCCCCCCCGTCCAAACAACAACAACAACAACAACAAAATTAAATATTTTGAGTATTTATCATTATTAGAGTATATAAACATCCTTAAGAATTACTTTTGCACCCACTATCAGTTGATAAGCAAACTGCCATTTTAAGATTTTTAAATTTTATTCAAAAAATTACTATCTAGTGATGAAGAATAGATAGGAGTAGTTTTTAAATGGAACACTAATTTTTATTAAAGGAGTACTTAATTGTCAGATTAATTGTCAAACATATTATTTGACATTATTTAACTATCTGTCATTTTGGAAGTTTATTATTTTTAAAATATTTAGATATTGAAAATAAAGTGAAAAAATTAAGATTTATTGCTATAAATTATTATATAAATAATAATTTTTAAAATGTAAGAAGTAAGTGCTTATTTATTTTATCTAATAAATTGAATATAATTTAACATAACCTATTCAAATGAAAATCCATCCATTATATGAAAAATTTAAATTAAAGCCATCTGCCGGAAATTTAACTCTTTTTTTAAATATTAAGTACTTAGGTACCTAGGTATTTATTTCAAATATCTGAGTAAATTTTCGATAATTAATATTTCTTAATAATTAATGTTATTTAGAATTAATTTTTTGAAAAGACGATAATACATGGTACATTTTTAATTTTACTTTTTAAATTTAAAAATAAAAAATTTTAAATAAGAAAAAATTTCTATAATTTACATTTTACAACATTGAAATGTCAAAAACTAAATTCAAAAATATCATTTCGAAATTGCAAAATAACTATGGTAACTAAAATCTATTTTTAAATTGCTTTAACTAATTTAACAAACATACATAAATTTCTTTTCATAATTCAAATATTAAAAATTATTACTTATTTTTTTTTGAAATTTCAAAAAAAAAAAAACTAAATTTTAATTTTAAAAATTTCATTTTTTTTTTAATTGAGAAGAGAAATAACTTAAAAAGAAAATCTGCACATAAAAAGTGCGTACGTCATTGAATAATATATGTATATATACATACATGTATAAATACACATTTTTAATTTTATTTTGAAATGAACATTTTTAATAAACAAAAAAATTTTGTTTACAAAATTTTCAAAAGGATTTAAAAATACCTACAAATAAGTAACGTATAAATGTATCTATGAATATAGATTTTACGTTTAAAATTGAATTGATACACATGTGCACATACTAACAAAAACATTCACAATAATATTATTTTTTTAGTGGAAATTAAAAATAAAAATAAAAAAAAATAAAATTCTAATTTAAAAATTTTCATTAATTTCAAAATAAAGTTTAAAAGTATGTTGAAATTATAGAATATCAACGGCTACATTAATCACAGTGTTCAACTTACACAACAGTAAAATGTAAGATCGCGAAATGCGCGCGCGAATTATTATTTTAATTTTTTTTTTTTTTTATTTATTTATTAATTCAATAATCAGGCTTTAAAAATCCAGTTCAATTCTATTCATTAAAGAATTGCAAACACACACACACATAAAATATGATCCATCATCCATGGGAATGGGATAAATATAAGAATAGTATGTGTTTACTTACTCGCCATTCGACTTTGTATACACTTGCGTAGCGTATGAAATTTAAAAATCTAATTTAAAATACATTATATAGGTATATGTAGGTATTTAACATTTATATAAATAAATATATATTTTTTTATACTTAAAGAATCAAAAATAAATTTTCAGTAGAATGTACAATTTATTCAAATTTATTTATATATATATATATATATATATATATATATATATATTAATATATGAAAACACATTTATTATACAAATACGCCTAAATAAAATACAAACGCAACTATCTAAAATATATATACAATTTTATACGCTACATGTCTATTTACATATATATATTTGTATTTATTAATATTTATAAATGAAAAAATATTGTATTTGAAAATTTGTTTAGGAAAAATGTTTTTTTTTTTTAGAGATTATTGGCTATGCGATAGTATTAAAAAAAAATAAAATAGATTAAAAAAAAAAGTAAAGAAAAAAAAAAATCATAAATAAATTAATAATTTCATTTCCGGAATTAATTTCTTGTTTTGCTCTTCAACATAAAAATAAAAAAAAAAATAAAAAATTAAAAAATTATGGTCGAAACACATTACAAATTCGTATTCGATATTGGGCCTATGATATTTCAAAACCATTCAGTAATTATGATGATGTGTATTGAATCACCGTTTCTAAAGACGCACTAAATTATGGAGTAATTTAAATCAACAAAAAAAATCCTAATAGTAATTTAATTTAAGTTTAATTGATTGATAATTTTGCTATCACAAACTGTAACAAGCTACCAAATTTGACCTGATTGTTATTAAATTAGTGAATGAAAAAATATTTATCAAATTTTAGTACTTAGAACTAGAAAACACTCTATGTTTATTCGTTTAATGAATTAAAAATTCTTTAATTGACTATTAATAAAATATTTATTTAAAATAAATTAATATTAGTAATTTAATTACTATTTATATATATATACGTATACATATTTGTTATTTTCTAAAGTAATTACTAAAATGGTGATTTTAATTCATAAATATGATCTTAATATTAAAATAAAAATTTAATCTTTCAATTAAAATATATATTAGTAACTCTGCAGGGGAAATTTTATTAAATACTTATTGTTTATTAAATAAACTTAAATTTTATTGATTATTTATTGGCTTGCTATAAGTATTTAATTTTTTCCAATTACTATAATTAGTTTTTATACTCTAACTGTAATCTGTTAATTAATTGGTTTTTTAATTGTTTTAAATTAATGGAATTATTATATATACAATTAAAGTAAAAGTAATATAGTTCTTAAATATATCATTAAAATTAAATTGTACTAAATTAATTAAAGGTTCAAATTGAAAATAAAATATTAATTTAGAAATTAATACATAAATTGAATATATAAGTACTGAGTAGTACATAGTTTTAATAAATTTTAAATTAACTAATAAATAATACATTATTCTAACCTACATTTAAATAAATTCCATTTATTCGACCATGTAAATCAATATTTAAATTAAGTAACTAAATGTAATAAATTTATTTTATTAAATTTTTTCAAATTAAATTTTTTTGTAACAAGCTTCCATTGCTAACGTACTTCCGGCTTAATAAAAGTTTTACTTGTAAAATCAACATGAAAAAGGGTTGTTTATTATTATCTAAAACTGTCAGATAGTTTTTTTCATAAATAATGCTTTTATTTATTTTTATAACTAAAATATTTTATAAATATGTAATTTTTGATCCCGCTATATTTTAAAATATTTTTTATATATACTTATATATACTAAATTTTTTTGCGTTAACTAAGTAATTTAATTTTTTTTTATTTAGTTAAAATAACAATTTATGAATATGTACTTAGAAAAAAAATATATATATATATATATTTATATTAATCAACAAAAATGCGTAGTTTCTTTTTAAAATGATTAAAATAAAATAAAAAAAAAAACAATACTTAATTATTTAATTTAAATTAATAAACAACATAAGTATTAACTAGTAATGATAATTATTTTTAATTATATTATGTAATTCTTTCAATAAATATTACAAAATTTAATTAATAATTAAGATTTAGATTAGGATAATTTAATTACATTGCTTAAAATATGCTTTGTAATATATAAATTCTGAACCCTACCTAACCTAACTCATTCAAGAGTTTGAATTTTGAAAAATCAAATATGTAAAATTGTAAAAACCAGAATCGTAAAATTAGAAATGTACTTATAATTTTATTTCCAATATGTGACATTTATTATTGGAATGCTTGTTACCTGATAGAAATGTCTCATTTGAATTGATTTAAATTTTTAGACTTGTCAGATGCAACGAAATTTTTATTAAGAATTAGAAAAAAATAAAAGCCAAGAAAAGTTAAAACACCCTCCATATTATTCTTATATTGAAATATTTTCTCCTATTAAATTATAAGTACTTACTTAATTATTTTAATTTAAAAATGATTTCTTGATGACGTAGTGGTTCATTAAACTAGAGAACACATAACTCTTTAAAAAAGTAGTTAGAAATTTTTTGATAATTAAAATATTAATAAACACAAATACATAACTATATATTTATATATATATACATATATACTTATAATAATAATATAAAATACAATAAACTTCATAATATAATAGCATCAATTGATCAAGCACCAATGTAATATAAATTAAATTCTTAAATAAGTACTTATAATTTAAAACGTCAAATAAGATAAAAATGACATTTGTAATAAAAACAAATTGACAACATTAAAAGTCAAAAACTAAAATGACAGAAAGATCCTTGCAGTTCACAATAGCAATTACTTACATATTATTAATTATACAAAATTTAATTCACAATAATTTTTGAATTTCATCGAAAATATATACAAATATAAATAATATTCCAAATTATTATTGAAAATATTGAATATTTGTATATTTATCAAAATAAAAATATAAAATAATTATAAAAAATAAAAGTATGTATGCGTACACATTAATATATTTTAAATTTTAAATTCGAATGTCATATTTTTGCATTTATTTATTTTTATTTTAACACTTTTTTTTTTTTTTTTTAATTTAAATTAAAACTGAAAAATAAAAATTCTAACCTATACGGGTACGTACAATTACATTTAAGTACTTGAATTTTTTTTTTAATTTTTGTTTTTTGTTTTTTAACAAATGTTCACAATTCTCGTTTTCACTATTAGAAAAGGAAGACGATTACGCTAACATAAATAGAAGTCTTTTTTTAGCATAACTTATGCATAAATTGTATATATAAACAAATTCGTGAAAAAAAAAGATTGTAGAAATTGACTTTCTTTATATTTTTTCTTTTAAGTTTTAGAAATTACAACATTTAACGAAATTAAATTTTCGTTTATAAGTAAGCTATTCATATTTTTTTTTTTATAGGACAAATTAATCTCTTGCACCATAAAATACAAAATAAAAGAAGAAATTATAAAACTATTGGATATCATTAATTACTACACTATTGGGGAAACTCCATTTAAACACTATTTAACCTCGAGTAAATCAGAGTAGGGAAGGAAATAATTAAAATTTTTAGTTCAAAGCAGAGCGTCAACACTGCTCCAGTTAGTTAATCAAAATGCGTTCAGAGCATGACATTTAGTGCATGTAAGCTAATTATTAGTTATTACTGTCTGTCAAATTAAAAAGGAACAAAATCCTCATCTTTTTAATTTTAAAAATATTTAAAAATTATAAGTATTTATTTGGAATGTAAATAATGTTAAAGTAAATTATAAAATAGTTTATTTTATTAGTTAAATTTATATTTATTGTTATTATATTAACTGTATTATTCATTTATATTTTGATCGGATTATGCTACACTCTATAAAATATGGATAGTGTAGGTGCAGTACAATTACTTTCATCTTTTATATCGAATTTTGGGAAGCTATTGGAAATGTCATTGCATGTCAAAAAAATTTGAATATTTATTTTAGTATTAATCGATTGAGTGAAATGTATAAATAATATAAAATAAATTAAAAAAGTGAGTAGTTTCTAAATTAATTAATTTTTACAAGTACAAGTACATTTCAACAACGAAATGCAGACTCCTTCAGTGCTTGTACTCGATACTAATGTTTGTTTTTATTTTTCAATTATATGAAGACTTATTGTGTACCTTTAAAGTTTTTAAAATTTAGAAAAACGTTTATTTCCAAAAAAAAATCATTTTTCCTTTAAAACTAGATACTATCTTAAAATTGAATAGATCAACTAAATCACAACTAAAAAAAAAACAAATCAAAAACAACTTAGGCAACAGCTACAAAAAAAATGAAAAAAAGAAGTGCTCTAATGATCTAGCCAACATCCAGCAGCAGCAGCACAACTAAAATAAAAAAAAAAAACAAAAAACAAGAAATGAAAAGAAAAACTCAAGAGGAAACCTTTATTTACGTTATGCATAGAATTTGTTGTAATTGTTGCCGTTGTTGTTGTTGTTGTTGTTGTCTTCAAATTTTTTTTTGTTTTTCTCGTAAGATTGAAAAAAAAGGGACAAAAAAAATTATTTATTATGGTTTCTCTTTCTCTTTTCAGTTTTTTTTATATTTTAATTTCATGTTTTGGTACATTTTTTTCCTGTGTTTAGTACAAAAGAAGCAGAAGAAGAAAAAAATGAAAAACTAGAATATGTTTTAAAATTATTCATGTTCTATGATGCAGGCAAAAGCAGACGTATGCATCTGTTATAATTTCAAAAAACAAAAAACACAAAAAATAAGAAATTACTGGCTGATGAATTTAATGCCGCGTTTTTATATTTGTTTACTTCTTATTTTTAGTTTTTTTTTTTCTAAAAGGTTCTTCTTTTAGATCTTCTTTTAGAGTATATGTTATTGTATTTAAAAAAATAAAAAACTTTTTAAAAAAAAACTTGGGTCGATAAGTATGTAACTATACGTTATATGTTGGAAAAATTTTTGTTGATAGAAAATAAAAATATGTACAAGTATGTATAGTAATGTTGAATGTAGTTGAGCTTGAGTTTTTATACATATACTTTTTTTTATTTTCAAAAAAGAAATGTGTAGGTATCACATAATATTATTTAAAATGCAAAAAAACTAAAGTAAAGAAATGCAATAGATATGACTTTTAAAAAGAACACAACAATATTTATTTTGTTGGTGTTGTATTAGTTTTTGTAAGTCCAATGTTAAGTATATGATTTTAATAATATTTTTTTTTTAAATTTGTCCGTCCATTTAGTTTTACACTATCTTGTTATATTTAAAATTAAATTTGAGAACTTTCGAGATAGTTGAAAATCGATTTATTAAATTGAATGACATTTAAAGTTGAGTAATTTACAAGATTTAAAAATACAATTGTGAATAGATTTAAATAAATTAACACTTGTGAATGGATTAAATCAATTGTCACCCTCTTTCCAATACATACATAAGTATAGTAAAAGTGTTCAAAAATGTCTCGAAAGTTTCTTTTTAATTTAAAATTTTTTAACTATGTTGGTAGTTATTAAATAATACGTCAATTTTAAAAAAGTATTTTAAATAATTCAGAGCCTTATATTGCACCAATAAGTTAGTCTAATAAGTTATAAGTTATACATCACTAATCAAATAATAATTTTTTTGTTAAGATTTTGTTGCACCAAAATATTACTGAAAAGCATATATATATAGATTAAGTGATTGGTGAAATTGTCATGCGAAAGGCTCGGGTTCAAATCCCAGTGAAAATGAAAAAACTTTTCTGATTTTCGACTCGACTCAGCTACCATTCGCCGTTGGGTTCAAATTAATGGCTTCATCAATAATTAATAATTATATATCTTTAATAAAAAATACATTAATACAACAATATAAACAAATGCAAAATATAAACAAATAATTTAATTGAATAATAAAACTCACAGATATAGATATATACCTCAAGTCAAATACAAAATATTACAATATAAATAAAAAATTAGAATTGTTTGTACCTAGGTATTGAAAATCTAAGACGTTTCTACATGTATAAGAACTAGTACTTACTATCTCATGTTTAAATTGTATGTGGAATTCATTAAGATCAATGCTAATAATACGAATATATAATATGACCCCCTGTTCCAACATGTACCTATGGTATAGAGAGGCTTATTAGCCTAATAGTTGAACAGTTAGCTCTTAAAAACTATTGCCAACACCAGCATTCTTTTTTGACTTCAAAGTTCAACTGATGGGGTTTTAACAATATTTAATTACATTATGAAACGAGGCAATTTGTAGTGTTGTAAATAGTTTTCATTTAAAACTTAGTACCTATACAGTTTTTTTTACTAATATTTTATTTAAGTCTTTCATCATTTTTTGGTTTTACATTTACACACATACGTATACATATTTTCTTACGATAAATTTTATTTTTTTAAGCCGGTTTTTCTTATTTCCTATGGTTATTCTTTTTTTTTTTATTTTATTCTTATTATTATTTTACAAATTTAAATGACCATGGATGAATTTATTCTCTCCAAGTATAATAGAATAAAATAAGTAAGAAAAAAATACGAATGAAATCTTTTGAATCTTTGAAATTTTCTGATCTATGATCATAGTTTATTGCTGGTTGTTGTTGTTGTTATTTTTGAGTTAGGTAATAGGTGCCTCTCCTCTTATACCATTAAATCGACCAAGTGTATACACATACAAAAATACAAATTACAAAGTAATAACAAGCAGGGTTGCCATTCAGAAAAAAATTTTGTTACCAAATTGGTTTTAAAAAGTTACCAAATTGATAAAAAAGTTACCAAAATACCTTGGATACAATGGTTTTGCCTGATATTAAAATATATTAAAATAAACAAAACAATTATTCATATATGCAACATAAAAACACAAACAAAACCATTCATATATATACGTATAAATAAAAACGAAGTTCAAGTTGATGGATCTGATTGTTCACAATCCCCTACACCCAATCCACTTACACGGGCCCTAGTAGATTCATTATCTTCTTCTACTTCAACAACCCGGATATTTTTCACAAGATATCTGCAGAAAATAGTTCGTTATTTGTATATTAAATTATTTTAACAAATTTATTAATTAACTTTCCATTCTAAAGAATTGTAAAAAAGTTTTTAACATATTTATACAAAGTTGGATTGAAATGAATTTATAAAAATTAAGTTTTAAAAAAAAAGGGTTTCAGAAATTTACAATGTTAACCTTTAAATAAAATATAATTTAAAATAAAACACGAAATTCAACAAAATAACTCGAATCTAAATAATATTTCGCTTAAATTTTAATGTTCAAACAATAAATACTATTTATTAACTACTTATGTTTTATTACGCTCATAACAAAATCAATATCGCGTATAGATACACGCGATTTGAGCGATTTGCAGTTACACAACCAAATTCATTGTTTTGTAGGTACATATGTAAAATATAATTTAGAATTAGGTAGGTAGGTTTAACTATGATCTTAATTATATTTTGAAGTTATTAAAAAATTACCAAATCACCAAAAATATTACCAACTTACCAAAACCAAAATAATTTTTAAAAAATTACCAATTTTGGTAGAAAATTACCAAAGTGGCAACTCTGATAACAAGTTCAATTAAAGTATATGTATAAATACACATACAAACATATTTTTGAATAAAAAAATAGTTAAAGAAATATACAGAATGAATTTAAAAAGTAAAATATAGGTACAACCAAACATATATATAAATACAAAAATATATATATATAAGTATATAAAGTTTAAGATTAGATTTTATCATGCTGAGTAGATGAGTGTTGTGTTTTTTAATTCTTTTTCAATTTTTATTTTGTTTTTTTTTAATAACATCTGGTTTACTCCATATTTTTTTTTATTTATTTTTTTTTTTTAACTATTTTTTAGTTTTTTTTATTTATTTTATAGTTTTTTTTTTTCTAATAATTATACAGGAAACCAGCTCAATTAATAATACAAAATATATATATATATATATAAGTATAATAAAAAATTGCCTTTTCCCGGTTATTTTTTATGTTTGATACCTACTTATTAAGTATAAATACAAATACATTTATACATATATATATATATATATATATTTATTAAATACCTGCTGTTATTATTAGAGTGTTTTTCCTAATAAAAAATATGTTTAGATACTTTTTAAGTTATTATAAAAAAACTATGAATGATTTTTAGTATTAAATCATACTGAATGAATTTTAGTATAACTTTAAATAACCTAAAAATATACATCTATACAATTTTATTAAATAAAATTAAATTCGATTTGATTAATAATATACATTTAATATACCTATTAATTATTTAATAATCGTTTTCAATTCTATAACTGACACAATAAAACAAATTTAAATTTATCATTTTATAAGGAAATACAAATTTTTTATTAAAAATAAATTGATTTATAAAAAGGTTTCCATTATTTCATTTGGGCCCTATTGCACCAACTACTTATCTCTAATCAAATAATCATATTTTTTATAAGTGAATGTTTATTAAACTTAATTGGTTTGTTGCCCAATATGATTTTTGTGCAACAAAAATTTATCAACACATTGATTATTTAATTAGTGATAAGTTGTTAGTGCAATAGGGCCCTATTTTAAAAATTCATTTTTAAATTATTAATTATATTAGTTTATTAGATATATTAGAATAAGTTTTTGTACAGTTGAAACTAATCGTATGTCTTTTAAAGATTTAAGGTATTAATTGATAGAAATTATCTACTTATTAATATAACTTTTATGAATTCCATTTTATAAATATTAAAATTAGCTAACTATATTTCTTAATCATTATATTATAAATTAATATTTAGAACAAGTTTGTAGTAATAATTTGTGTAACTGTGAGTTAGAAATTTATTTTGTAGCAGGAAGTAATTTGATAATATTTCAGTTTAATGCTTAATTAAATAATGCCATTCGTTTAATGAAATTATAGTTTAATTTTATTATTACCTATTACTTGAAATGATTAATATTAAGTTAAAGTAATAATTATAAATTTTTAATATTTATTAATTAATTTATAATAATAATCATTAATTGTTAATTGTTGTAATTATATAATTAATTACCCATATTATGTTAAACTTGTGATACGTATATCACATAAATTTTTCATCAAATTAAAGCCTAATCTATTTTTAAATCCAAATATTTTTTACAATAAACTTTTTTAGCCAAAATAAAGACCAAATAAAATCATAAACTCTATCGATCGATCCAAATTCAATGAAAAATTTTGGTGATGAGTACCTAAGTCTAACATTATAATGGATATTAATAACGTACATTAAATACTAATTTAAACAAATATAAATTGAATTGTAATTGAATAAATTAAATAAATGTTTCTGAAATTACTTATCCAATTTTAATAAATTAGTGAAAATGTTTTAGTAAAAAAATGTTTTAATTTTAATAAATTAGTGAAAAAGAAATTGATCCAGGGACTACTATTTTTATTAAGTCATTCCAGATGCGCATAAGCGGATGACAGCCATACTCGCACGTAATAGAAATGTTTTGAAAGAAGTATGTACTAAGCTCGTTGAAACCACGGCAAACATTGGTTTAGAAATAAACGAAGATAAAACGAAATACTTCATCAAAACCAGATCTTCTTACAGCACTACACTTTTGAAAACGTGACACAATTCAAATATTTAGGTGTTCTTTTTTCAAATACAAACGACTCCTCAATAGCAATTAAAGAACGAATCAGTGCTGCAAATAAAAGCTACTTCGCGCACTCAAAACTTCTAAAACCCAAGCTTCTAACAAGATCTACAAAGCTCAAAATATATAAAACACTAATAAGACCAATCCTTACTTACGGATGTGAAGTATGAAACTGAAAAGTAGCAGACTGTAAAATGCTCTCAATTTTTGAGAGAAAAATATTAAGAAGAATATACGGGCCAGTCAGAATTGATGACAACATTTACAGGGCAAGATTTAATCATGAACTCGAAGCACTGATACAACACAAAACTGTTATTCGATTCATAAAATCGCAGAGAATAAGATGGCTAGGCCACATTATCCGCATGCCGAACGAAACAGTCCTAAAAAGAATTTTCATGCATCGTGAACAAGGAACCCGAGCGAGAGGAAGACCAAAAAGCAGGTGGTTGGAAATGGTTGAAGCAGACTTAAATACCATGAATGTTAGAAATTATAACACCCTAGCAAGTGATCGAGGAGAATGGAGGAGAGTAGGCGAGGAAGCTTTAGCTCACAGAGGGCTGTAATGCTAAGAAAGAAGAAGAAGTGAAAATGTTTATTATTTAAATCAAAAAGTTAAGTATTATTATTAGTTTCTATTTTTTTTAAATTCCCTAATGAGAACTTTAAACAACTGTCTTTTAATTACCTGTCACACTATTACAATATCTGTTTCTGTTTTTTTTTATTAAAGAATATGACATTTATAAATAAATATATATATATATATATATATTTATTTAATTTTTCTATATAAACAATGTATGTAGTTAAGATTTACGACATTTTCTTCTAATTTTTTTATAAAAATACTTATTTTAATATGTGTATATATAATAAATATATACAGTATCTATATAAATATACTTAAGTATAATAAAAATTTTCAAATTTATATATTTACGAATAAATAAAATAATTTAAGGATTTTATTATTAGATCTATAAAAACGAAAACAATCTAAACACATCAAAACAATAATAAACAAATTAGAAAGAAAAAAAAAAACTGTTTGTTGTGACGTTAGACGTATAATTTAAACGTTTTTAACATTGTCTGTAATTGTAAATGTCAAAAAAAAAAAAAACGTATTAAAATATAAAAATAGAACAAAAAAAAATTAATAAAATTAATTACAAACTACAAATGACATCATAAAATTATATAAATAAAGAAAATAAATAATTTAGAATATTTAACAATTTTATATTTATATTTAATTAAAAAAAAACTTTTTAATGATAATGTATAAAAACAAATAATTCATAATTTCTTTTTAGTTGCATAAAAATGTGAAGCCATGGGGAGCATAAGCCTATGTTATGTTATTTATAACAAAGCTAAAGATTATTTAGTATAATACATATTAATCGGATTATTCAGTCACCAAATTGCCGATTGCGGCTCAATTATTTGTTTATAAATATAAATAATAATTTCAGGGTGAAAACTGTTTGGATTTTGATGGCTTCGCGACACTAGTAATATGTAAATAAGAAACTGGGCACTACCATCGCATTATACCCAATATTATTTTTTATACAATTGCAGAGCACATTTTATAATCAACCTTTTGTTTTTACTTGAAAACAATCTATTTAATTTAAGGAATTATATTATATATTATTTAAATTCATATCTACAGCGTTACATGTTTTTTATTCATTAGCAAGTATTTAAAATAAATGACATAAAAACTAGAACCCTAAGATAATTATATATTGTAAATATTATATATATAATTCAATTACATTAAATCATTAAAGCAATGAATCTTCATTCTTAATATAATTTCCAATAAAAGTAAAAACTATTTTCATTTAAGGTTCAGTTAAAGTAAAAAAGGTATTCAATAGTGTATTAAAAGGTAAAATAAAATAAAAGTCTCTTAAGGAGCTTCGGTAACCGAGGAACTGCGGATTCAATGCACCTACTATTCATAAATCAAAAAAAAATCTCCATGGTGACCAAATATAATTTAAAAATATACAAATATATAATATAAACAAAATAAATAATATTAATTATAAATTGATAAAAAGTATTGAAAGTAGTTGCAAAACGGGTCTCAAGGCCTACGCGTAAGGATGGGACATGTTATCTTCCATATCAAAACAACAACAACAAAGTATTTGGAAATTTTATTGTATTTATTTAGTAACAGTCCCCTACCACACACAATGTGATAAGTGAGTGAGTGATTTAGCCTTTCCTTTTCAGGTGTGGCAGATAAGTATAGATTTTTTATATTATGGTATAAGTAATTGTATTTATTAGATACGAATTATAATTATATTTTTTTATTAGATATGATCGGATCAGGGTTTGAACCCGAGACCAAATAAATGGCCGACGTCATAACCACTACGCCATCGATCGGATATTTGGAAATATTTATTTTAATATAATTAAATAATAAGTTGCCAATGAATATAGCAATCATATGAATTTTTATTAAGCTGCTAATCAACTATTAAACAAACAAGCCTTTCAATACTGTAGTAGGTAAGGTATTGGACATATTATAATTAAGAAATATGTAAGTATAATCTTATATAAATATAATTTATCTTTTTATTTTTGCCATTATACTTTAAAATTTTCCAAATTTTAATGGAAAAAATAAAAAAAAAAACTAACTAAGTACTTTTTTATATATATATATATATTTTTTTAAAATTTCAAATTGATTTTTATTAATTTTGTATAATCTTTAAAAACAAAAAATGCATTTATAGTTTACAATTTTATGCCTACACACATTCATAAATAATTTCAAAAAAAAAAAAAAATAAAGAAAAACATAAGGCATATTTTTAGAAAATTCATTTTTAGACACAACATAATAAGTATATCGTAATTGTATTTGCACCCCTCTCTGTACTACCATAACACTTAAATCGTATAAGAATTGTGTGTAGGTTAAAAATATATTTTGTGTGTTATGTTGTTTGCTGATGGTGTTATTTCTAGTACCATTTTTAAAGCTAAACCTCATAATATATACATTAAGTTACAAATATATATATACATATTAGACATACATTGCAATTATATTTTTTTTACTTTAGATATCAAGCAAAAAATATTGTTTTTAATGCAATTTTCAAATATTTTAAGTTTTGGTAAGAATTCTTATTTTTAAAATTTTATTTCATATAATTTTCATATTCATTCTTTTTAAATATTTTAATCCTTTAAATTTAAAAAAAAAAAATATAAATATTTTTGTTTCTAATAATTGAGAAATTAATTTTGCAAATATTAAGTAACCCAAAAAAAAAGTATGGATGCAAAATATTATTATTCCAGAAATATAAAAAAAGATTATGTCAAAATATTGCGATTAAGTGCAGTTGCCAATTCTTGTATGGAAATTTTCATATTCGAAATTTTTCATTAAAAGTACAAAGGTAATTTTCGAACTTTTAAAAAATTTGTTTTTGAAATTAGATTTAAATTTATAATTGGTAATTAATTAAATATGAATTAATAACATACACATACTTCTTTTTGTATTTAAAAAACTTGGGTTCCAATATTCAATATATTAATAAAAATTAAAATTTTCAAAATAACAAAAATTACTTAAATTTTAGTATTCTAAATATTAAAATGAAACTAAAGCAATGTGTACTTAACACTTTATAATTTAAAATTCAATCATTTTTATATTGTTTCAATTACTAAGTAACTATAAGTAAGTACAGGGTGGTGCAAAACAACCAATATGGTTTGAATGTTTAATAACTTTTGAAATTTATATTTTTTATTTTTATTTCAGAATTTTGTGAAGAAAACTTGGGGAATTGGAAATGGAACAGTACACAACAGAACAGCGATCAACAATTACGAAAAGTTATGAAAAATATAAAAAATCTAAGACGTTTTTACATGTTGTACAGGGTGGCACAAAACGACCGATATGGTTTGAATATTTAAAATTAAGTACAATAACTACTATTAATTAAATGAAGTGCTTATAATTCCAAAACAATTTTTTTACAATTTCATATTGTGCATTGTGATATAAACCTAGTGAAAAATATGTTTAGATATAAGATTTAAACTATTTTAAATTAAAATAAAAAACAATTAAGAAAGTTCAATTTAAACTTGTAAAAATTATAAAACCTTCTACAATATTAAAAAAAAAATTAAACTATTTTGAATGGCTTGTGAAGTGAATAGTTATTCCATTACCTTTATTCAGAAAAATTTTATAATCAGAAGCTTAATTAATACAATTTCTTAAAATTTTTTTAAAATAAATAATAAACGCTCATAAACAACAGAAACACATATAATAAAAACGCTAAAAAATATTTGAAAATGGCCAATAATACTAATATAAGTAACCAGAAAAGTAAGTGAAATAAACAAAATTAAATAAATAATATAATAAAAGTTAAAAACTAATATTAATAAATAAATAGTTACAATAACATATACTTAAGTACGTACACATTATTTTATAATACGTACAATCATACGTATGCTAGTTTATTATTTTTTATAAAGGTACTTAGTTAGCTGAACTAAAATGTTTAAAACAATTTTTTGAATGTGGGTTAAAAATCATATTCTTTTCTTACACTAAGTTATGTATTGTAATTTTTTAAGTACTATTTAAGTTTTATTACTAGTTTTTCTTCTAAGTGGTAAATAATGTACAATTTAAATTGTATGAATAGTATTTTACTCTACAAATATTTGGCTAAATTATATTAATTTTTAAATAAAACTAGTCACAAACAAACTGAATTACAATTTACCCTAAATTATGTTAATACTGATGTATACTCGTACTTTAGATAATTAATAAAATCATGGCGACTAATAAACTTATGTTAAAAAAAAATTCACAAATTGATATATAAATCATTAGTAAATAAGTAATTATTATTTTTGGTTGTAAATAATAAAATATTAAATAAATTTTAAGTATGGATACACTTTGCTATTTTTATAATAATCTAAATCAAATATAAATAATAAAATTTAATTCATTTTTAAGTATTTATATAAGTAAGTACTATATTTAAATATAAGTATATTTATTTTTAATTTAATAAATATAATTTATAATTTAATAATAAGTACTTAATAGAATTAAGTGACTTATGAAATATATCAAATACTTAATAAATATTCTGTGATCCTATAAGTAAATGTATTATAACAAAGTAAGTAATTGTTGATTAAATAATATAATCAGTTTGACAAATTTTTAAATTTTAAAGTATACTTTAATATATTATTATAGTTTTAAAATAAACTTATCATATATAATTGATAAGTAAGTAATTACAAATAAACAAACATACTTTATTAAAACATATGATGATAAAAATTTCATATGACAAAATATTTACAACATTTGAATGAATTTCTAAAATAATCCATATTTCTTAATAATTTAAAAATTTAATTAATTAACAATATTTTAAACTTTTATAATGAAAGTATATTACTTATATAATACATATATACCTATATATATATATATATAATTAATAATATTTAAAAAAAAAATCAATTAAAAAATAATTAACAGTTTAAACTTTTTAATAGCATTACTTATTAAAATTATGAAATATAATAATAACCATTTACCTACTTAAGTTGTATTTGAAATAAATGAATAAACCGAGTGCTTAGTTTCTTTTTAATTTTATTAAATTTATTATTAAAGGGTAATTTATTTATTTTTAAAGGGTAATTTAAAATTTATTTTATAAATTTAAATAAATATTAGTAGAATTTAACCATTTCCCTGATCTCTATTCAAAATGTTTATTCATGTGAATGTTTGGATATAAGTTTCGAAAAATATAATGAAATAAATATTCAACCATATTCAGGGTATACCAGTTCACTTAAAACTTATTCATCTTTATATTTGAATCTTGAATTATTTTAACTTTCTATTTAAGGAAAATATGTATTATATATTAATAATAATTATTAAATTTAGTAAATAGTTTATTTTTAAAAAAAATTAACTAGGTACATAATTTAAGTATTTATTTAGAAAACTTTTACTTTTTTAGAAACGAATCCTTGAAATTTTTCCAAAGAAAGCATTTCAATTCTAAATGAATGTACAACGTTTATATGAATTTTATATTATAATTTATACAGTATTAAGTTTAAATATTTTCACAGAATATTCAATTTATTTGGACATAAATTAATAAAAGCTCTCAAACTAATAGTAATATTCTCTAATAAAAAAAGTATTAAAAATTTTTACATTGAAAATTGAAATAGAAAAACAAAAATGAATTCGAATTTAAATCAACAATAAGTTTTTAAAACAAAAATTGAATGTTATTATTTTCAATATAATACTAAATACAAATTAAGAAACTTTGTTTGTTATTTTTTTTTTTCATTTTGTTTTTATTATTGCTAACCATATTTTATAAATGAATTAAATAAATACAATGAAATAAATATATAAGGCAATAATAATAATAAAAAAAAAAAAAAAAAAAACAGGGGATGTGATTTTTATGAATGAAAAGCTAAATTAAAAAAAAAAAATATATAAACAAAATAAAAAAATAAATAGAGGACAAGAAATAACAACAACAATAAATATAAGAAAAATATTTTAGAATTTTAGAAAAAAAACAAAAAAAAACCAAATTGAAAAAAAAAATAAATAAATAAACAAATTTTCCTAAATATAAAAATAGAAATTTATAATTTTTTTTTATTTTTCTCTCTCTTTTTCTATCTTTTTGTTTTTTCTCTATTTTGTTTTTAAATTTTTTAAAATTTTTATGAATCTGTTCTTATAGCCAAAAATATATATATATATATATATATAATATAATTACATATGTATATATATACTAAGGTATCTATATAAAATTGTTCATATATAATAAGTATTCAGAGAAAAAAAAAGACACTAATAAACGATAAAACGTGGGTGGATCACTTTTTAGACGAAAAATAAGCAAAAATTTTTCTATAAATTCGTCATTCATCTATATTATGTATATATATATATATACCTACTTACATATGTATATACAAAAAAAAATTCATTCTAAAGAAAAAAATTCCTATCAGAAACAATTTAATATATACCAATATGGTGATGTGTCACAAGTCCCTTGGGGCTTTATATAGTGATTATACATGGTGATGTGTCAGGAGTACCATGGGACTTTATATAGTTATTATATTATATATATATATAGTGAGTAATGACGTATCATGGTCAGTAATCTCATAACATTTCTAATTTTTCGAAGAAAGTCAAAAATTCATTGGGACTTCTGAAATTATATGAATGTAAAAATATAATGTAGATTTTAAGGTCAGTTTCGAATTTAGTGGTTTTACTTTTATTATTATAAAGACTAATCATTATGTCGTCAACTTAACTTATGCCTCCTCAAATACCTTATGATCTTCTTTACACTAATTTTTTTTTTTAAAAAAAAAAGGTATAAAATAGTCGGGATTTAAGAATTTTTTCGTTGTAATTGAACGCCCAACCAACCAGAAACGCGCAATTTATAATCATATATGTAAAGGATTGCAGAGTTTAATTTCATTAGGTCTTCTATTCTTTACACTGAAACAAACGTCTCATGAGCTTTCAGACTCATTGAAGTAAGTCCAAATCCCCAATGGGAACTCTAACCATGGGACTTCTGACACGTCACCAATATACATATAATAATATTCCTACATAATTTTTTATTATAATACATACTTTAAATAATTATATCTATATAATATATATATTCTTAAGACATATATTTTTTAGAAAAATGAATTGAATAACAACTACAATCAAATAATAAGAAAAAAAAACAAATAAAAAAAAAATATTTTTCAAAGAAAATTAAAAATAAATTTACTGCAAAGAAAAAAAAAAAAATTGATTTAATACTAAAAATATTTGTGCATACATATAGGCTATATGTATATATATATAAAATTAGTACATACACTTCTAAAATTAAGAAAATAGAAAAATTAAAGTACATATAGGTAGGTACACAAATGTAGTAGTAGAAAATTTAATTTTTTTTTTAATTTTAATAAACGGCAACTCTATTTTATATTCATTCCTTTATTTACATTATATGGATATGATTATTTGATTTAACCGATTTTTTATTTATACTTAAGTAACTTTTAATGTCTTAAGTTAAGCTTAATTATAAGTGGTTTCTTTCCGCTTTACCAATATCTGAACATAACTACCATGCCTGTGGAAATAACTCCAATAATTAAAAAACAGGATAAGAAGTAGTAGTAGTAGGACGAAAAAGGTGAAGTGTAATTCCATAGATATAAAAATATTTTTTTAATAATTTTAAATTTGACCATATATAAAAAATTGAAGGTAATGTTTGAGAATGTAAATGGCAGGGTCGGGCTTTAAAGTTTTTTAAATTTGAAAACTATTAAAGATGTAAATGATTACTATATTTCTGATTATTATATTTAATAAACTATTTAGACTTCTATCAATCTTAATGTGTTATTGACTTATTATATAAGAAGTAGTAAAACCCGCAAGAGAAGTAGGTTTTAGAAATAGACAATATATTAAGGGTCTGCAAAATTTATTTCAAAAATTAAGTAATCTAGAAAAATTTGCACTAGTATAATACATTTCTTCAATTGTATTTTCCTAATTGGAAGTTTTTAAAAAGTATATGAAATAAATAGTTTATATAGTTAAGCAAATGTTGGCAACAAATTACATCAATAAATTACAATAAAAATTCAGAATCATTTCTTTAAATATAAGTACATATTTCCAAAAGTTAAAAACGGATATGTTCAAGAAAGTTTTATTAATCTAAGTCTGGGATAATTTTTTAAAGTATTTTTTTATTTTTGTTAATAGTAGGACAGACAGACAGAAAAGAAAAACAAATTTAGATAATAAATAAAAGCAAAAATTATTAAAAAAAAAAAAGAAAATTGAAAATGAAAAGGAAAGTAGGTACCTATACCCAATGATAATAATGAAATAACTTTATCGTATAAATTATTATAAAATAATTTCTGGAAAATTTACAGTTATTTTTGGTAGCAAACATTTTTTATTTCTTTATTTTTAACATTAAATTCCCTATATATATACGTATATAAATATAGATATATATATATATATAAGAATAACTTTTTCTTTTATTTTATATGTGGGTAGAACTTAAAAAACATGAGAAATTTTTTTAAATGACTAGGGCACGGATATTTAAAGAGGTTTTAAAGTTGACATGTGTTATAATTTATATATATATATACATGTAGGTACTTACAATAAAAAAAAATGTATCTTTCATAAAATGTTACAGGTATTCAAAGATTAAAAATAGATTAAAATCTAAATAATTAATTAAATATACCTATAAAATATATAACTATTATACAATATAAATATTATTAATTATGTACTTATTTTGATTTAAAATCTACAATTCAATTTGAAGTTTAAATAGTTTGAATAGCTTTGAATAAATAATAAAATATGTATTAAATTAATACCATTATTTAAAAAAAGGATTAAATAAGTTTTCAATTTTATTTTTAAATAAAGTTGCAAATGAAAATTTAAAAAACATCAATTACTGGATACCATTAATAGAATTTGATACTATTATTAAATTATACAAATACTATTTATTATATTTATTTAATTATATTATTCTTTTATAACATTCGTTGTATGTAATAGGGGCAATATAATGCAGTATCTATGTCATTTTTTATTACGCTTTCTAATATCTAAGTACATATCTGACAACACTCCATATCAACACTGATATGCATATACATACACATACTTTTAATATATTATGTGTATATTGCGACAAATTTTCATTAAGAAATTGAATTGAGAGATGCAAAAACAATTTTTTTAATGGATGAAAGATAAAAAAAAAAAAAAGAAAAAAAAATTGTTTTTTTTTTTTTTTTATTTTTACCTTTTGAAAATTCCATTGAAAAAATAAACCGTTTAGCTAAAAAAAACAAAAAATATATAAGTATATATATTTGCGCGATAATTTTGTTTAAACATTAAAACCGGTTTATTTTGTGTTCGTCCTTGCAAAAATATTTTATTTTATTTTTTTTTTTTATTTGTTTTTGTCTTTTACTTCAGATACTCTTTTCATTTGTTATGTTTTTCATTTATTTTTTTTTGTAATTTATAACACGTTATTTTTATTTGCTTTTTCTTTTCTTTTTATTATTTTTTATTTTTGATAATGAAAGTTTTTTGACCTTTGGTTATATTTTTTTTTTTTCTCCTCTTATTGTAATTTTTATTTTTTAATTCATCTGGTATTAAATTTTGGGTAATAAACATTTTAAAAACAAAAAAAAAAAATAATAATAATAATAAATAACTAAATCTAATTAATTTGGCAGTGTTGATTACACACCCCTGATGCGAAAATTTATTAATAAAAAAATGTGTAAATAAAAACAAAAATTGTTTTTGATTGAGAAATTTATTTATTTCTATTGAGTAACAGAAAATAATTGAGTTCAGAAAAAAAAAAAAAATTATAAAATAGAAATTATAAATGGTAATTACATCCATGAAGTACCTATAAATTGCGATAGCAGCAATAAGCTTTTTTTTTTTTAAATAACTACACGAGTTTGTTTCGCGCGAAGTTAAATGTCAAAATTGTTATTTATGAAATTCATTTTGTCGTTTTGAACAGTTTTTTTAAATTTTTTCAAATACTTAAGTAAGATTTCGTCTATATATATATATATATACCTCTAGTTTATTTGTTAACATCTATACCTCCAGTTTATTTGTTAACGTCTATTTTATTCATCATTTAAATTTGGTAACCAAGTACTTAAATTATCTGTCAAAATATATATCAAGTTCATTTATTCAAAATTATTGTGTAAATGTCTAAGCCTAATTAAACAATACAAAATGCAAACAATAAAAGTAACAACAAAATCTCAACGCAGCCTTAACGCATTTAATCATCTTTTAAATTCTGCGCTACTTTAACAGCTGAATTGTTTATATTTTGTCAGCCATTTATAATTTTCATTACTTTTTAGTTTGAAATTTTGGAATATAGAATATTAAAAATTAAAAATTAAATTTTTTTATTATATATAAGTATAGTAAAAGAAATTAAACTGTACAAATGCAATTATTGAAAAATTAATTTGTTTACATTAAATGTCAATTTAACGCTTCAGACATTTTGCATTGTGCTTGAAAAATTTTATAGCTACATTTTGCAAATTCGATGCCGCGTCATTAATGTGCTCATTGGGGCCAAGGCATAAATGAATGTATGCATAGCTTAATAATTCAAATATAAATGTGGAGACATAATTGAGCGTTTG
This sequence comes from Dolichopus griseipennis, assembly GCA_963082915.1. NCBI lineage: Eukaryota > Metazoa > Arthropoda > Insecta > Diptera > Dolichopodidae > Dolichopus > Dolichopus griseipennis. The sequence goes on along the minus strand of OY720443.1, from coordinate 14,624,772 downwards.
AGTGCAATGTATGTAATTTGAACAACTAACTACTTAATTAGTTATTTTTATATACTTTTATAATAACTTGCCTGTGTCTATGGGTTTATTATGATTTCACTAATTTTTTTTTTTTTTGTTTTAATACAATTATCTATTAACAGAATCTAGCTATGGGCATAATAACTATAAACATTAGAAATAATTGATATTATATTCATTCATGAATATAAGTGTAACATATAATTGATAATAATTGATATAATAAAAATATAAAAAATTAAAATAAAAGAAAATATTAACTTACTATAAATTGCAAAAGCAGTTTGTTTCTTTTTTTTTTTGTAAATATTTTTTTTATTTCCTTTAAATATTTTTTTAATATTTAAATAGATATTAAATATTTTTGTTTTTTTTATAAATAATCCAAATCCAAATTTAAGATAAGTATTGAAAAATATTAAAGTTGATTAAAGTTGATTTTTTAAAATTTTTTTACATAAAATTTGTTAAATTCATTAAAAAATTGTATGCAAAATTGTTTTTAATTTTTTTTTTTTAAATATTTAATATTCCAGTAATTCGTGTTTTGTTTTTTTTTTTTGTTTTATTTAATGTAATTTTGATGAATTTGATTTTATAATATTAATATTAATATATATGTATATTATTAATTTAACTTTTTTAAATTAATCCAAAACAAAATTTTAAAATACTTAAATTGCGGTTTGCAGGAAGTTGTGGTTTTATTTTGTTTTATTAACAGCTTTTTAATTTTTTTTTATATTATATATATATTTATATATTTTTAATATAACAACTTTTTTTTTTTTGATTATTTATTTTAATTCGTTTTAGAAAGTCGTAAGATATTCCATACACTTATTGTATTTATTCCATATATATGTAATAAGATAAAATTTTCAAAATTTCGTTTCAATTAATACAAAATTTATTTTTGTTGTTGTTATAAACTTTTTGAACTTTTCTTTAGAATTTTATATTATTTTTTTTTACATATATAATATATTATTATTATTTTTTAATTTTTTTTACTATTTATTTATATTTCGACTATTTTTTTTTTTTCTTTGTATTTGTATTTGATTTAAGCACATTTTTTTTAGTATTTCATTCATACAAATTACTTTTTAATTTTTAATTAATTTTTTTTTTAATAATTTACTTAATTATTGTAAATTTTATACTTTTTTTTTTTTTAAATTGTGGGTATAAATTTCATTGTAATATTGTGATTGTTAAAACTTTTTCTTTTGTTATTTTATACAAATAATATATAATATGATTTAATGATGATAATCTAAAATTTAAAAAAAAAATAAAATTCAAAATTAGTTAAATATAAAAAATTTTTATTCAAATAAAGAAAAAAGAATTTCGAAATTCTTTAAATTAATAAAGATTTGAAAAATTTTTAAAATCTTTTATTTAAATATAATAGATACTTTTTTTTTTTAGATTTTGTTTTAATTTTTTAATAATTTCACATTTTCTTTCATTCTTTTTTATAAATATTTTTTTTTTTAATAAACTATTAATTAATATAAGTTTTAAATCAGGTGGTGCAATATATTTAGTTAAATTTCACACACCCCTGACTTAAAAAAAAAAAACAGAATATACTTCAATTGCCAAATTGAAATAATTATTATTTTATTTGACATTTTTCTTGTTTTCATTTATATGTAGGCATATATTATATATAATATATATATTTCCTTCTATTTTAAATATTATTTACAACATTTTTTTTTTAATTCGTTTGATTATTTCATTAATTTTTTTTTTTTTTTATGTAAGTATGTATATTTTATGTATACTATATTTTAAATTAATTTTTTCGAATTTAATTCACAATAGTATTAGGTATGAAAAAAAAAAACAAAAATAATGAATAAAATTACATTACTTAAAAATAAAATATATATAGGTATATACATATTTATATATAAATATATATTTATTTATATTAATAAATAACATAAATATACTATCTATAATCTATATATTAATAAAATTGAGAGAAAGAGAAAAAATCAAATTGAAACAAGCAAATTTACAAAAAAAATGAGAACAAATTCAAAAAATACAAAAATTGTTGCATTAAATAAACTGCAATTTTATTTTGTAATATATTTTTTGATTAAATCATTTTTTTTTTTTCCTCCGTTCGAAAAACTACAAAATATTTAAAAAAAAAAAAAAAACCTTCAATTTATAAAAAATATATATACATTTTTTTTTTTTGATTTTGTAATTTACACGAAAATATGTATATATACATATAAATAAGATACACATTTATAAAAAAAAAAAATAATAAGTCCATTGCAGTTGTGTTGTCGTTTATTTTTGTAGTAATATAAAAAAAAAAAAAAATAAAAAAAAATGATCTTGTTTTTTAATTCATAATATTAAAAAAAAAATTGTTGCTTTGACGTTATGTCATTCATTATAATAATGAATGTTATATTTATTTATATATACGAATCAAAATAAAGTGGTGTTTGTGTAATTTTGATTGTGTGAAATGTAATTTTTGAAATGATAAAAAATTATAATTTTCAATTTTGAAAGCAAGATAAAAAGATGGATAGTAAAATTAATTTGTACACAATATTATGTAGCTGAACGATTTAACATATGTATAAAATCTATATATATATATATATTTATGAACTTTGTTGCTTTGTCGCATGATTTTTAAATGGAAAAAAATATACAATATATATAAAAAGATTCATAATTTCCTTTAGTTTTTTTTTTTTTTGAATGATCATTGATCAATTCAAGATTGTTGTTCTTTGTGTGTATGTGTGTGTGTGTGTGACAACTGACAGAATTGAATTGTAGTTATAAACATTTTTTTTTTTCTTTTTAAGTTTCATTTTTTTTTTTGTATTTGGTTGATGTGTAGTTGTGGTTTTTGAAAGTATCCAAGTAGATTTAAGATTTAAGAATAACTACACAATATAATATACATTTATTTTATAATATTTCAGAATTTTTTTTTAAAAAAAAAACAAGAAATTATGTAGGTATATAAATTACAAATGTGTTAAAAAAGATTTAACCTCTTTTTTTTTTTTTTTTTAATATTAATATGTATATTAAAATTTTTTTTATATATGTATAATTTAAATGTAAATTGAAATTATATATATACAAAATGTATAACAATTTATATATGTAAATTATATTTATATATTACAGTATTTTGTATTTTAAAATTTAATTTAGGTATCAAAATAAAAAAAAACAAAATATAGTCTACTGTCTTAGTTTAATTTTAGCTTGTTTCAATATTATTGTCTCTGATGTGGCGATTTTTTTTTTTTTTTTTACTTGTATCAACATACACTTTAGTTTTTAATACTTAATATTATTTAATATTTAATTTTAACACATAATATTTATTTATAAAGGCGATTAATATAAAATTTCATATTAAATATTAATATTTTAATAATTTATTATAAGCGGTTTTTTTTTTTTTAATTATTTATTTATATTTATAATTTTGATTTAAAAAAAAAAAACACAATCAAAAATTGTTTTGAAGGTGAAGTGTTTTTTTTTTTTTTTTTGTTATCATCACATTTTTTTTTTTGATAGAAACTTTGTGTTTTTTCTTAAATAATTTTTGTTTTAAATTCAAAATTTTTTATTTAAAAATATTATTTTGTAGGTACATTCACATCATAGTTTTTTTTTTCAATTTAAATTTAAATTCAATTCTATTTTCAGTACATACTGTGTTTTTAATACTTTTTTTTTTTTTTTTTAATTTCCTGTTATGATTAAAATTGTAATTTTAACACTATTTTTGAAGTATATATACACATTTATAATAAATATATATATATATTTTAATTATGTTGTTTTTTTTTTCTTAATTACTTATATTATGTATCTTAAAAATTTTTTTAAACAGAAGTAGGTATATATATATATATGTACAATATTTTGTATTTTTTTTCTCTCTCTCTCTCTCTCAATCTTTTATTTAATATTATTAAATATATTTATATATATTCATATATATATATATTTTTTTTTTGTAATAAAAGATGGTATATATATATATTTTTAAGCATGTATAAATTTTATGTAAAGTGAAAAAATAAAATAAAAAATTTTTTCATTTTTTTAAAATTACCACAATGAATTTTTAAATATATAATAATATTGATGATGATGATGATGATGAACATTTCATTATTTTTTAAAATTTCGATTTTTTCATTTATATTTTTTTCTTATATTTTAATTATATATAATTTTTTTTTCTTTTAAATAAACATATGTATATTTATATATATTGTATCTTTGATCACATATTCACTCATTTTATTTTATATGAATATTTTTTTGTATTTATAATTTCATTTTCATTTCCTTTTTTTTCATTTTATTTTTTTTTTTATTTTTATTTTTAATTCTCTCGTTACGATAAAATGCAAATATCCATTTTAAAAATAAAATGTCGCATTTTATAAGTTTTAAAAATATAATAATTTCTTTTTTTTTATTTTGCTTTAATTCAAAAAAAAAAACTGTTTTGATTTTTTTCTTATTTTAATAATTTTAATAAATAAAAATTAAAAAAAAAATGTA